>CAJVQW010000061.1:0-28138 GCA_911387755.1 Chrysotoxum bicinctum
TGACCCACTCTTATAATACTTATATGGGTCGTTTTAAAAAAATTACATTTTTAGCGTTATAGCTTCTATTTTTTTTGCATTTCAATTTAAAGACTTGAAATTTGGCATGGAACTGTGTTTATATGTCAGCATTATAAGAAAAAATTTGCAGATCGATTGATGGTAACGAATAGCCATGGTATAGCTTGAACCAATTCAGTTGGCCAACGGTCGATTGCGCAGAGAGAGGATTTAAGAGAACAAAAATGGTGCGCAAGATATTTAATGAGTAAAGATTTTTCCTTAAATCTTACAGTGCCTAACTCAACTTTGCTTGATAAATAGTTTAGGGATTATTGTTTTTTTCTATGTTTCATGATTTGTGGCTTAGCAACAGAAAGGCTCCGAGGGCGCTATGTTTATATTTATTTTATGGTGTTAGTGTTTATTTGATATATGTATTTATTATTTTTTGACCTGTTTGAATAATTTTTACCTACGAGTTTTTAAGAATTTATTTTACCCTAAAATAATTATTATAAATTTGTACTTCAGAAATAAATATAAAGCATAATAAAAAAATAAAAACAATATAAATAAGAATAATATAATATAAATAATAAATGTTCATTTACATATACTTAGTTTTAAGAACTAATGTCGCTTTCATAGTATCGTCACCTGGATTAATTATAATTGAATCCGAAATTGTGTCCCACGTCAGGTCGTGAGAAAACTATTCGTCCTCAGTTCTTATGGCTTTTTCACACACTTTTCGCAAGGTCTTCAGCCTTTATTTTTGAAAATTCTTCCTCTGCTAATTTTTGAACATCCATATGATAGGGTGGTAAACGTAGAACCTCATGTCCAATGCCGTTAATGGTGATCTTATGCTTTGGGTTGTGTGTAGTTCAGTGTTCTTTTATTAGCTCATACAGTTCAAATTTCAACATCTGTATAGTATGCGGAATATTGTTTTCGGTTAGCCATTGTATCATCTTGGATTTCTTGCTAGCGCTGTGTTGAAACATTTAAAGCGTAATCATAATCCCTTGAGCGTGGGTAGATTATAAAAAAAATAAAGCAGAAGTAATTTGTTTTTCTTCTAATTTATTGTGGTACGAGGCGTTGTCCATTACGGCACGAGTACGATAACTTGGCCGCCAAGATTTGATATCGGGTTTTTGTAGGGGGGTCAAAAACAAGCACTTTTTACTACAGGAGGGGGGGTCTATCTCCCCCCGTTTAGGAGGTAGGGGCACTTTTAGAAAAAATGGTTTAAATTGAAAAAAAAAAAAATATTAAAAAACAATGGCAACACCTACAATAAAGTGCTATACTGCGTTTGAAAGCCAGAAGATTGTTCTATAATCCTGCATTTAAATTAAATTACTCATATCAATAGTTTTTGAGAAATTCGCATTTAAAGTCCAAATTTTGATAAAAAAACGTGAAAAAAAAAGTTTAGACCGGTTGTTTTCAAAATTTTGAAATGAAATTGTAAATTAGCTGATATGTGTTTCATGTATCTATCAGTTTTCAATCGAACACAAAAAACCGCATGGTTCTATGTCTTCTGGTTTTTGAGAAAACCTCCGTTTAAGAGGTAGGGGCACTTTTAGAACAAATGTTTTAAATTTAAAAAAAAAAATATTAAAAAACAACGGCAACACCTACAATAAAGTGCTATACTGCGTTTGAAAGCCAGAAGATTGTTCTATAATCCTGCATTTAAATTAAATTACTCATGTCAATGGTTTTTGAGAAATTCGCATTTAAAGTTCAAGTTTTGATAAAATAACGTGAAAAAAAAGTTTAGACCAATTGTTTTCAAAATTGTGAAATGAAATTGTAAATTAGCTTACATGTGTTTCATGTATCTATCAGTTCTTAATCGAACACAAAAAACCGCATGGTTCTATGTCTTCTGGTTTTTGAGAAAATCGAAAAGAACTAAAACTACTTTTCTACAAAATTTTTGATATTTTTTGCTTCCTTACATAAATAAATCAGTGGTAGCTTCCAACATTACAATATATAAACAGTAAAGTATGTATGGGGGGGCATGCTGCCCCCCTGCAACCTTCCTGCTTGGGCACACTATAGGATTTGGGGTAGGTGCGAGGTTGGGTGCATGCAAAGTTTCTTTTGCATTCACAGAATCTGTATTTAAAAAAAATCAAATTTATTATATGTCCACTAAATACATATAAAATACAATAAACGATCTTGAAAACCAAAACAAACTTCCGACCATGTTCACCAATACATGGCACTATTTTTCTATCGAAAATACTGCCTAGAAAGGAAATATAAGGACGACTGGGGTTCGCAAATAATAGAGTTTTTATCAGATGTAAAAAAAGTTTACCCTTGTTATACCCATGGTGATATATGTGAGGGTTTACAGTTAAAAGACATCGATCCTCCCACCCTTCAGAGCGAAAATTTAGAAAGTGTTTTACCTCCAAAACATCCTCGGCTTTCCACCATAAAAGAGTAACTCAACGAACTCGACAGTTATAGTACGGACGATGGCTTTATTGACGAGACTTACACACCTTTTTAATACATTTTGACTATTTTTAACTAACTATGACTGACTAACTCCTGACTAACTGACAAAATAACTGACCCAGATGCAATTCTACCTACTCATTGTGCATTCTGGGTAACGCTAAATGAATTGCGGTACTGAACTAACAAAGATTCATTATGTTTATTAACATTAATCCTTAAAATGGAATCACCGTCACCACCAAAAATCAAAAAAAGTAGTTTTGGTAATTTTCGATTTTCTCAAAAACTAGAAGACATAGAACCATGCGGTTTTTTGTGTTTGATTAAGAACTGATAGATACATGGATCGCATATAAGTTAATTTACAATTTCATTTCAAAATTTTGAAAACAATCGGTCTAAACTTTTTTTTCACGTTATTTTATCAAAATTTGGACTTTAAATGCGAATTTCTCAAAAACTATTGATATGAGTAAATTAATTTAAATGCAGGATTATAGAACAATCTTCTGGCTTTCAAACGCAGTATAGCACTTTATTGTAGGTGTTGCCGTTGTTTTTTAATATTTTTTTTTTCAATTTAAACCATTTTTTCTAAAAGTGCCCCTACCTCCTAAACGGGGGGAGATAGACCCCCCCTCCCATAGTAAAAAGTGCTTGTTTTTGACCCCCCTACAAAAACCTGTTATCAAATCTTGGCGGCCAAGTTATCGTACTCTCCCCTCCATTACAATAACTGAAGGTTCTCCAAGTTATTCTCTGTCCCTTTGAAATTGGCGTCTTCAACCCACTGCTACTGTCATCAGTCCAAGCCCGTGACCTTGTATGTGAGCTGTGAATATAGCTTTCCTCCAAATAAATGATGTTATATCATTTTGTAACTCGCAGGATTTTCAAGAAACGAATTCTTTGCTTCTTCCAGTTTGTCATTATATATCTTAACAACTATCTTACGCGCCTGGCTTCCAGTAGGTTTTCCTTTTCTAAATGGATCCATTAAAATTTATTTTAAATGTATTTCAATGTAATATTCTTGGTTGTTTTCTTAAACTGAATTGCAAACCAAAGCAAATTCATTCTTAAAAACTCGTACGTAAAAATTGTTCAAACTCGTAAGCACTAATCTAACTAACTAACACTAATCTACAATTAATCCCAACCCCACAGGTCAAAAAAAAAATATATCAAATATACACTAACGCCAAAAAATAAATATAAACACAACGCCCCCGGAACCTTTCTATTACTGAGCCACAAATCATAAAACATAGAAATAAACAATAATCCCTAAACTTTTTGTCATTAATCCTATGTCGCAGCTTGCAGGTAGTTTTCTTTTGTCTAACCCAATTGCATTTCGCAATAGACTTATTTTTTATTATAGGTGCACTGAAATTTGTCCCACTAATAAAAACAAAAATTGTTAATTTTATTTTTTCGAAGTAAAGTTTACACCTAAAAATCTTTTCCTTTTATCTCACCAGAGATGAAATAGTTTTTTATACATCAAGCTATGAAAGAAAAGTAAACCATGATCATATCTTATTCAAAGAAAGTCCATCACTGGAAATTCATTTCTATTTTACTCTGAGCGAAGCTATAAACAAAACTCACCCTCCTAAGTGCTTCAGTATGATCGCAGCTAGAGCTGTGTAAATCGTTCATTTCAAATGATCGAATCATTCAACAATCGATTACGAAAATGATCCGATCATTTCAATCAATCGATCATTTTCATTTCACTGAAATGATTCAATACTTTTCTATTGGATTTTAATTTCGATTTCGATGATAAGATTGACTTGTGGCTTTGATAGTTCTCACAAAATACTCTATTATTGTAAGCCATAAATTGCCAAATAACATCGAATGATGGCTACTTTGTACATGGATTAAAAAGTGTCAAAAAATTCAAGAAAAGAGATTTTATTTGTTGCTTCGGAAAAGAACAATTTTAGGACTTTCCGCTAACATTTGGTACGAAATACTCTTTGTACGTCAAAACTGAATTCGTCAAGTCATAAACTGTCAAAATTCATCAAAGGATATCTACGATGTCGATGGATAAAGAAACGTCCAAAAATCCACATTAAACATACCGGATCCTGATACATCAAATACTCGTAACATCAGTTCAACCCAACAATTGTTTTTGCGGCCTACAACATCAACAACCAACCCGATCAATCATGTTCTTAACTGCCGAGTTCAACCCAGAAATTCCAGTCCACCGTCCGTTTGACGTTCATAATCCACATCATGGTTAATCGAGTCAACTGATATCGAACATCAAGACTCATTGAAATGATTGAGATTGAAAACGATTAAAACGATTGATTTCGATCATCAGTACTTTTCGATGATCGGATCAAAAAAATCGAATCGATCCTGATTGACACAGCTCTAATCGCAGCAGCGTCATTGACAACAACGCCGGCATGTACTGTACATCAGGGATGGAAAATTCGGTACAATTGTACCGAATTCGATACAATTGAGTTTGTACAAGTACAGAAGTACAATTCGTCTCAATTCAGTACAATTTCAAAATTTCCAATTTTATGTATTTCACAAAAAAAAAAGCACATAAAAGGAAATTGAAAGTTAAATTGAATACATCATCCTGGCCTAAATGCATTAATTTTCATACCAGAATAATAACTCTCAGCTGTAAGCCCTTATAACTCTTAATTACAGTTTTCTTTTCTCTTTTTGATGGCGTCTTGCTTTTCTGGCTCTGAATCGATCAGCTTTTTTTCAGACATCGCATCGTTTTGTTTACTAAACACTAAACTGTAAACTTGTCGAAAGGATTGCGGTTTTTCGGCTGTGCATTTTTTGTTGGAGATATTATTATTCAATACCAACGATATACATAAATATCTACTTTGCAAGTTTGCTACCTTGCTTAAGTTTTCTAAAACATGTATGTACATACTCTATGTGAAATATGTTTTGTATTTATTTTTACTATTTTCTCAAATTATTCTTCAAATATTATTCAACAAATAAACATTGTTTTTATTACAAACCAAATTTCTTCTGGAAGTTTTCTTATAGTTATTTCACATTTTTAAGATATTGAATTTGTGAATTTTAGTTTTATATTTCAATTTTTTCTTTAAGCCGGTGGCGCAAAAATGGACAAGTAAAAGATTTAGTTTTGTTATTACAATCTAATACAATAACTATGCACTTTTAAAATGAAGATAGTGGCGCAAAAATTTAAACAGCCTATTATTGAGGTATTAGTATGATACTACTCGTACTTAATAATTTGCTAACTTTAAAGAAGCCTAATAACTCATTTTAATTTTAAACATTTCCTAACTAGTATCGTACTAAAGCAATTTTATTAATAAATTGCTTCTGAACACACCTAAAACAATGACAGCTCTTGCAAAAAAACTAAGTAAACAGACGTTTTGTGGCTTTTGTAAATAGCATGATACTAAAAAAATAAAATAGGTATTCGGTGGTTTTAACTTTAATAAAAGGGTAGAGAAAGTATGACGCTATATTATTTAAATTTACACAATCGTCATTTTAACTTAATTTCATACTAACAGCTTTAACATCGTAATAATTCAACTAAAATTTTGCGCCAGTATTTTTTTCTGTGGAGCTTTATATACATATTTATTTATATTTTCTATTAGAAGACAATCTGATCATTTTTCTGCTTTGATTTTTTTTAATGTATTTATTTGGAAATCGTTAAATTTTAACGTTACATAAAAAAACTTAAACTAAATCTATTGTTCTAAAAAACATAGTCTTGAATTTTACAGTTTTCAAATTGACATTTACAGATATTAAAAGAAAATATAATTTATTATAAGTATATTGCAATCAATTGATTTAAAGGCCTATTTGCACCATAGTTTGACCTGCTAAAAATTTGGCATAAGGGTTGCCGTAGTCTAATGCTTGATTGGGTTAAGTTAAATTTCAATCTGCAAAGAACAAACGAAGCCAATATCTTTCCATTTATTATACCGGTAATGAAACATAATTGGATAAATATTCGATTGTTTTCAATAGAAGGAAGATTAATTAAAGCTAGCCGTTGCGAATACTTGGGAATAACTGATCCCTGAGAACAAGGAAGAAAGCGAAGACAGAACCTTAAAAACCTACGCTAAACTGCTTCAAGTCTCAGTATGTGAACTGAGTAGTAAGGTGTCCAGACCACACAGCCGTACTCAAGGATGGGTCTCACAAACGAAATATACAGAGTTTTAAGAACATATGAATCCTTAAAATCCTTAGAATCCTTTTGTAAATAAAATACTTTGGAAAACTTTTAAATAGTTGAATTATCAATTTTTTCTTTCATACAAAACTCGTTTTCGGTACAATTGACATCATTTCAGTACAATTTTATTCCAGATTTCAATACAATTGAAAAATTTCATTTTCCATCCCTGCTGTACATCTTTTTTTTCTTTTTTTCAGTGATTTTTCTGTCTCTTTAAGAATTAAAGAGTAGAGCAAAGAAATTTAAAGAGACCTGCGCAGTATTATTGCCAACTGAATTGGTTCAAGCTATAATTAATAATGTGTAGGCTTCGGATTCTCATGCACTTAAAATCTGAAAATATGCACTTAAAATATGCGCTTAAAAATGCAAAATATGCATTTAAAATATGCACTTAAAACCAATTCAACTTAATTTCTATTCAATATAAAAACACATTTTCTTCATCTTTTAAAATGAGTTAAAAATAAGACTCAGTCAACATTTTTCAGTTTATATGTAGTTGTTTATGTGTAGCCGCAACCGAAAACAGTTGGCTGTTGTACATGAAACGTGTTAAGTTTTATGCGCGAAACAGATTAAACCAACAACAGCACCAGCGCCATCAGCAGCAAACAGCACGCTGGACAGCAAATACTTTTCAAACTCATTAAGCCAGCATCGTGTTGTAATTTTGTGACATTTATACGTCTTATTGTTGTTGCATTTTGTGTTATTGTAACCAGCAGCAGCAAATTTTGGATTTTGACCAAACGACGCTGTTGACGTTGCTGGTGCTGGTCTATTTTAAAAAGCCTATTATTAAGGTATTAGTAAGATACTACTTAACAATTTGCTAACTTTAAAGTAATTTACTAACTCATTCTTAATTTTAAACATTTTCTAATTAGTATCGTACTAAAAGAATTTTCTTAATAAATTGCTTCTGAACACACCTAAAAATGACATTTCCTAAAAAAAAGTAAGTATACGAACCTTTTTTGATGTTTGCAACTGTCAAAGAGTCATATGAAGCTAGCACGATACTAAAAAAATAAAGTACTATGTATTCGATGGTTTTAACTTTAATAAAAGGGTAGAGAAACTATGATGCTATATTCGATTAAAATTTACAAATTCGTTGTTTTAACCTAGTATTAACTAAAACAGTTTTAACATCGTTCTAATTCAATTAAAATTTTGCTTTCATTTTTGATAGATGATCGTTTAAATTTCGATCTCATTTATACAGTTTCAAACACACAGACTTAATTTTTTTTTTCATTTCAATCTTTTGCCGGCACAATCTAGTCAAGTTCATATATCTATGCACCTTTGTTTATATATGTAATGCTTTATATTATGGTGTTTGAAATAGATAATAGTCTTAAGGTTCGTTTGCACTGACATAAAATTTATATTCTTTTTACTATCTACTTTAGTTTTTGAAAAATATAGGTAGGTACTCTAAAAATATAAATTTATTATAAAAAATATGCATTTATAGTAAAACATGCACAAAAAAATGCAAAATATGCATTTATAGTAAAATATGCAAAAATATGCACCAACGGTTAAATGCCATTTTAAAGGAAATTTCTTGATTCGTATACCTACATAATTAGTTGCCTTGCTTCCAAGGTCTTCCTAAAAAAATATGCATTTGCATGGAAATCCGAACCCTAATAATGTGTAATCTCCGTGGCCTTTTTGGGATGTGATTTTGATGCTTAATCAGTTTTATTAATATTTTTGATGATGAAAATGATTTTTTATTTAATTTTGGGCCTTGTCGTTTGAAAGGCCTTCTCTCAAACTTCAATTTTATGATATTCAAAAAAAAAAAATTGTTTTGTTGTCCGAATACTTAGTTGAACGAGTGTGACAAGATTTGGAAAAAAAAAACCTAACTAAACATTTTCGCTTTTTCACACAACTAAACAATTTTTAATAATTTTTTACGATGCATTATCTTATAGTACGTCAAAAAAACCTTTAATTTCATGTTTTATTATAATTTAATTATTGCAGTTAATTCCTTTTAAATTTGCATACAAAATAATTTTTTCATCCGAGTAAAAATTCAGTATAATATCCGTGGCCTTGTTATCTTTGTTTACCGATTTTTAATGATCTTGACAAAACTGTCTCAAGCTTCTATTCTATTTTGATGAGATGCATAAATGAAACTGTCCCTAAAAAAGATCTATTCCCTCTAATTCTTCTTGTCATCTTTGGTTCACAAAAGAACTCAAATGCCTTCGAAATAAAAGAAATAAGGCTTGGAAAAAATATATAAGGTTCATGACAGTAGAGAATCAAGTAGTTTACATTTCATGTCCGTCAAGTTAGCACTACCACTTCAAAATTTTCAAAATGTAATAATTGGATTAATTGTCGTGAATTTGTCGTAAATTTGTCGTGAAACGAAAAAATTTGTCGCGCTTGTATTTTAAAAAATAACCCCTGGTAATGCTAACTTGACAGTCAAGTTAGCACTACCACCCCTCAAAATAGGGTAAAATGAACTCGAAAAAGAAAAAGGTAAGTGTTAATAATTGTCGTGAATTTGTCGTAAATATGTTGTAAAATCAAAAATTTTGTAGCGTAATTTTTTTAAAAAATAACCCCTAGTAATGCTAACTTGACAGTCAAGTTAGCACTACCACCCCCCAAAATAGGGTTAAATGCACTCGCAAAAGAAAAAGGACAGCGTTAATAATTGTCGTAAATTTGTCGTAAATATGCTGTAAGACCAAAAATTTTGTCGCGGTACGCCTGCGGCTACGAACGTAAATTTTTAAAAAATGACCCCTGGTAATGCTAACTTGACAGTCAAGTTAGCACTACCACCCCCCAAAATAGGGTAAAATGAACTCGCAAAATAAAAAGGACAGCGTAAATAATTGTCGTAAATTTGTCGTAAATATATCGTAAAATAAAAAAAATTTTCGCATCATTTTTTCTCAAAAAAATGCCATGAAAATGCAAAAGTCCATAAAACAGCATTTTTTCATTAAACCTAGCACTACCATACAAAACTATACCAAAACTATCTGTTAAAAGTATTTTTTTACTCTGAAATTTGTTTAAACAATTGTCGTAAGACGTCTTTGAATAAGTTCCGTCATAAAATAATTTGTCGCGCCCTTCTTGCCCAAAAAAATGCCCTAAATATGACAAAAGTCCTTAAAATAGCATTTTTTCATAAAAGTTAGCACTACTATACCAAAACTATCTGTTAAAAGTATTTTTTTACTCTGAAATTTGTTTAAACAATTGTCGTAAGACGTCTTTGAATAAGTTCCGTCATAAAATAATTTGTCGCGCCCTTCTTGCCCAAAAAAATGCCCTAAATATGACAAAAGTCCTTAAAATAGCATTTTTTCATAAAAGTTAGCACTACTATACCAAAACTATCTGTTAAAAGTATTTTTTTACTCTGAAATTTGTTTAAACAATTGTCGTAAGACGTCTTTGAATAAGTTCCGTCATAAAATAATTTGTCGCGCCCTTCTTGCCCAAAAAAATGCCCTAAATATGACAAAAGTCCTTAAAATAGCATTTTTTCATAAAAGTTAGCACTACTATACCAAAACTATCTGTTAAAAGTATTTTTTTACTCTGAAATTTGTTTAAACAATTGTCGTAAGACGTCTTTGAATAAGTTCCGTCATAAAATAATTTGTCGCGCCCTTCTTGCCCAAAAAAATGCCCTAAATATGACAAAAGTCCTTAAAATAGCATTTTTTCATAAAAGTTAGCACTACTATACCAAAACTATCTGTTAAAAGTATTTTTTTACTCTGAAATTTGTTTAAACAATTGTCGTAAGACGTCTTTGAATAAG
Source organism: Chrysotoxum bicinctum (assembly GCA_911387755.1). Taxonomy (NCBI): domain Eukaryota; kingdom Metazoa; phylum Arthropoda; class Insecta; order Diptera; family Syrphidae; genus Chrysotoxum; species Chrysotoxum bicinctum. The sequence goes on from CAJVQW010000061.1 coordinate 10,590, forward strand.
TTCCGTCATAAAATAATTTGTCGCGCCCTTCTTGCCCAAAAAAATGCCCTAAATATGACAAAAGTCCTTAAAATAGCATTTTTTCATAAAAGTTAGCACTACTATACCAAAACTATCTGTTAAAAGTATTTTTTTACTCTGAAATTTGTTTAAACAATTGTCGTAAGACGTCTTTGAATAAGTTCCGTCATAAAATAATTTGTCGCGCCCTTCTTGCCCAAAAAAATGCCCTAAATATGACAAAAGTCCTTAAAATAGCATTTTTTCATAAAAGTTAGCACTACTATACCAAAACTATCTGTTAAAAGTATTTTTTTACTCTGAAATTTGTTTAAACAATTGTCGTAAGACGTCTTTGAATAAGTTCCGTCATAAAATAATTTGTCGCGCCCTTCTTGCCCAAAAAAATGCCCTAAATATGACAAAAGTCCTTAAAATAGCATTTTTTCATAAAAGTTAGCACTACTATACCAAAACTATCTGTTAAAAGTATTTTTTTACTCTGAAATTTGTTTAAACAATTGTCGTAAGACGTCTTTGAATAAGTTCCGTCATAAAATAATTTGTCGCGCCCTTCTTGCCCAAAAAAATGCCCTAAATATGACAAAAGTCCTTAAAATAGCATTTTTTCATAAAAGTTAGCACTACTATACCAAAACTATCTGTTAAAAGTATTTTTTTACTCTGAAATTTGTTTAAACAATTGTCGTAAGACGTCTTTGAATAAGTTCCGTCATAAAATAATTTGTCGCGCCCTTCTTGCCCAAAAAAATGCCCTAAATATGACAAAAGTCCTTAAAATAGCATTTTTTCATAAAAGTTAGCACTACTATACCAAAACTATCTGTTAAAAGTATTTTTTTACTCTGAAATTTGTTTAAACAATTGTCGTAAGACGTCTTTGAATAAGTTCCGTCATAAAATAATTTGTCGCGCCCTTCTTGCCCAAAAAAATGCCCTAAATATGACAAAAGTCCTTAAAATAGCATTTTTTCATAAAAGTTAGCACTACTATACCAAAACTATCTGTTAAAAGTATTTTTTTACTCTGAAATTTGTTTAAACAATTGTCGTAAGACGTCTTTGAATAAGTTCCGTCATAAAATAATTTGTCGCGCCCTTCTTGCCCAAAAAAATGCCCTAAATATGACAAAAGTCCTTAAAATAGCATTTTTTCATAAAAGTTAGCACTACTATACCAAAACTATCTGTTAAAAGTATTTTTTTACTCTGAAATTTGTTTAAACAACTGTCGTAAGACGTCTTTGAATAAGTTCCGTCATAAAATAATTTGTCGCGCCCTTCTTGCCCAAAAAAATGCCCTAAATATGACAAAAGTCCTTAAAATAGCATTTTTTCATAAAAGTTAGCACTACTATACCAAAACTATCTGTTAAAAGTATTTTTTTACTCTGAAATTTGTTTAAACAATTGTCGTAAGACGTCTTTGAATAAGTTCCGTCATAAAATAATTTGTCGCGCCCTTCTTGCCCAAAAAAATGCCCTAAATATGACAAAAGTCCTTAAAATAGCATTTTTTCATAAAAGTTAGCACTACTATACCAAAACTATCTGTTAAAAGTATTTTTTTACTCTGAAATTTGTTTAAACAATTGTCGTAAGACGTCTTTGAATAAGTTCCGTCATAAAATAATTTGTCGCGCCCTTCTTGCCCAAAAAAATGCCCTAAATATGACAAAAGTCCTTAAAATAGCATTTTTTCATAAAAGTTAGCACTACTATACCAAAACTATCTGTTAAAAGTATTTTTTTACTCTGAAATTTGTTTAAACAATTGTCGTAAGACGTCTTTGAATAAGTTCCGTCATAAAATAATTTGTCGCGCCCTTCTTGCCCAAAAAAATGCCCTAAATATGACAAAAGTCCTTAAAATAGCATTTTTTCATAAAAGTTAGCACTACTATACCAAAACTATCTGTTAAAAGTATTTTTTTACTCTGAAATTTGTTTAAACAATTGTCGTAAGACGTCTTTGAATAAGTTCCGTCATAAAATAATTTGTCGCGCCCTTCTTGCCCAAAAAAATGCCCTAAATATGACAAAAGTCCTTAAAATAGCATTTTTTCATAAAAGTTAGCACTACTATACCAAAACTATCTGTTAAAAGTATTTTTTTACTCTGAAATTTGTTTAAACAATTGTCGTAAGACGTCTTTGAATAAGTTCCGTCATAAAATAATTTGTCGCGCCCTTCTTGCCCAAAAAAATGCCCTAAATATGACAAAAGTCCTTAAAATAGCATTTTTTCATAAAAGTTAGCACTACTATACCAAAACTATCTGTTAAAAGTATTTTTTTACTCTGAAATTTGTTTAAACAATTGTCGTAAGACGTCTTTGAATAAGTTCCGTCATAAAATAATTTGTCGCACCCTTCTTGCCCAAAAAAATGCCCTAAATATGACAAAAGTCCTTAAAATAGCATTTTTTCATAAAAGTTAGCACTACTATACCAAAACTATCTGTTAAAAGTATTTTTTTACTCTGAAATTTGTTTAAACAATTGTCGTAAGACGTCTTTGAATAAGTTCCGTCATAAAATAATTTGTCGCGCCCTTCTTGCCCAAAAAAATGCCCTAAATATGACAAAAGTCCTTAAAATAGCATTTTTTCATAAAAGTTAGCACTACTATACCAAAACTATCTGTTAAAAGTATTTTTTTACTCTGAAATTTGTTTAAACAATTGTCGTAAGACGTCTTTGAATAAGTTCCGTCATAAAATAATTTGGCTAACTTTTATGAAAAAATGCTATTTTAAGGACTTTTGTCATATTTAGGGCATTTTTTTGGGCAAGAAGGGCGCGACAAATTATTTTATGACGGAACTTATTCAAAGACGTCTTACGACAATTGTTTAAACAAATTTCAGAGTAAAAAAATACTTTTAACAGATAGTTTTGGTATAGTAGTGCTAACTTTTATGAAAAAATGCTATTTTAAGGACTTTTGTCATATTTAGGGCATTTTTTTGGGCAAGAAGGGCGCGACAAATTATTTTATGACGGAACTTATTCAAAGACGTCTTACGACAATTGTTTAAACAAATTTCAGAGTAAAAAAATACTTTTAACAGATAGTTTTGGTATAGTAGTGCTAACTTTTATGAAAAAATGCTATTTTAAGGACTTTTGTCATATTTAGGGCATTTTTTTGGGCAAGAAGGGCGCGACAAATTATTTTATGACGGAACTTATTCAAAGACGTCTTACGACAATTGTTTAAACAAATTTCAGAGTAAAAAAATACTTTTAACAGATAGTTTTGGTATAGTAGTGCTAACTTTTATGAAAAAATGCTATTTTAAGGACTTTTGTCATATTTAGGGCATTTTTTTGGGCAAGAAGGGCGCGACAAATTATTTTATGACGGAACTTATTCAAAGACGTCTTACGACAATTGTTTAAACAAATTTCAGAGTAAAAAAATACTTTTAACAGATAGTTTTGGTATAGTAGTGCTAACTTTTATGAAAAAATGCTATTTTAAGGACTTTTGTCATATTTAGGGCATTTTTTTGGGCAAGAAGGGCGCGACAAATTATTTTATGACGGAACTTATTCAAAGACGTCTTACGACAATTGTTTAAACAAATTTCAGAGTAAAAAAATACTTTTAACAGATAGTTTTGGTATAGTAGTGCTAACTTTTATGAAAAAATGCTATTTTAAGGACTTTTGTCATATTTAGGGCATTTTTTTGGGCAAGAAGGGCGCGACAAATTATTTTATGACGGAACTTATTCAAAGACGTCTTACGACAGTTGTTTAAACAAATTTCAGAGTAAAAAAATACTTTTAACAGATAGTTTTGGTATAGTAGTGCTAACTTTTATGAAAAAATGCTATTTTAAGGACTTTTGTCATATTTAGGGCATTTTTTTGGGCAAGAAGGGCGCGACAAATTATTTTATGACGGAACTTATTCAAAGACGTCTTACGACAATTGTTTAAACAAATTTCAGAGTAAAAAAATACTTTTAACAGATAGTTTTGGTATAGTAGTGCTAACTTTTATGAAAAAATGCTATTTTAAGGACTTTTGTCATATTTAGGGCATTTTTTTGGGCAAGAAGGGCGCGACAAATTATTTTATGACGGAACTTATTCAAAGACGTCTTACGACAATTGTTTAAACAAATTTCAGAGTAAAAAAATACTTTTAACAGATAGTTTTGGTATAGTAGTGCTAACTTTTATGAAAAAATGCTATTTTAAGGACTTTTGTCATATTTAGGGCATTTTTTTGGGCAAGAAGGGCGCGACAAATTATTTTATGACGGAACTTATTCAAAGACGTCTTACGACAATTGTTTAAACAAATTTCAGAGTAAAAAAATACTTTTAACAGATAGTTTTGGTATAGTAGTGCTAACTTTTATGAAAAAATGCTATTTTAAGGACTTTTGTCATATTTAGGGCATTTTTTTGGGCAAGAAGGGCGCGACAAATTATTTTATGACGGAACTTATTCAAAGACGTCTTACGACAATTGTTTAAACAAATTTCAGAGTAAAAAAATACTTTTAACAGATAGTTTTTGTATAGTAGTGCTAACTTTTATGAAAAAATGCTATTTTAAGGACTTTTGTCATATTTAGGGCATTTTTTTGGGCAAGAAGGGCGCGACAAATTATTTTATGACGGAACTTATTCAAAGACGTCTTACGACAATTGTTTAAACAAATTTCAGAGTAAAAAAATACTTTTAACAGATAGTTTTGGTATAGTAGTGCTAACTTTTATGAAAAAATGCTATTTTAAGGACTTTTGTCATATTTAGGGCATTTTTTTGGGCAAGAAGGGCGCGACAAATTATTTTATGACGGAACTTATTCAAAGACGTCTTACGACAATTGTTTAAACAAATTTCAGAGTAAAAAAATACTTTTAACAGATAGTTTTGGTATAGTAGTGCTAACTTTTATGAAAAAATGCTATTTTAAGGACTTTTGTCATATTTAGGGCATTTTTTTGGGCAAGAAGGGCGCGACAAATTATTTTATGACGGAACTTATTCAAAGACGTCTTACGACAATTGTTTAAACAAATTTCAGAGTAAAAAAATACTTTTAACAGATAGTTTTGGTATAGTAGTGCTAACTTTTATGAAAAAATGCTATTTTAAGGACTTTTGTCATATTTAGGGCATTTTTTTGGGCAAGAAGGGCGCGACAAATTATTTTATGACGGAACTTATTCAAAGACGTCTTACGACAATTGTTTAAACAAATTTCAGAGTAAAAAAATACTTTTAACAGATAGTTTTGGTATAGTAGTGCTAACTTTTATGAAAAAATGCTATTTTAAGGACTTTTGTCATATTTAGGGCATTTTTTTGGGCAAGAAGGGCGCGACAAATTATTTTATGACGGAACTTATTCAAAGACGTCTTACGACAATTGTTTAAACAAATTTCAGAGTAAAAAAATACTTTTAACAGATAGTTTTGGTATAGTAGTGCTAACTTTTATGAAAAAATGCTATTTTAAGGACTTTTGTCATATTTAGGGCATTTTTTTGGGCAAGAAGGGCGCGACAAATTATTTTATGACGGAACTTATTCAAAGACGTCTTACGACAATTGTTTAAACAAATTTCAGAGTAAAAAAATACTTTTAACAGATAGTTTTGGTATAGTAGTGCTAACTTTTATGAAAAAATGCTATTTTAAGGACTTTTGTCATATTTAGGGCATTTTTTTGGGCAAGAAGGGCGCGACAAATTATTTTATGACGGAACTTATTCAAAGACGTCTTACGACAATTGTTTAAACAAATTTCAGAGTAAAAAAATACTTTTAACAGATAGTTTTGGTATAGTAGTGCTAACTTTTATGAAAAAATGCTATTTTAAGGACTTTTGTCATATTTAGGGCATTTTTTTGGGCAAGAAGGGCGCGACAAATTATTTTATGACGGAACTTATTCAAAGACGTCTTACGACAATTGTTTAAACAAATTTCAGAGTAAAAAAATACTTTTAACAGATAGTTTTGGTATAGTAGTGCTAACTTTTATGAAAAAATGCTATTTTAAGGACTTTTGTCATATTTAGGGCATTTTTTTGGGCAAGAAGGGCGCGACAAATTATTTTATGACGGAACTTATTCAAAGACGTCTTACGACAATTGTTTAAACAAATTTCAGAGTAAAAAAATACTTTTAACAGATAGTTTTGGTATAGTAGTGCTAACTTTTATGAAAAAATGCTATTTTAAGGACTTTTGTCATATTTAGGGCATTTTTTTGGGCAAGAAGGGCGCGACAAATTATTTTATGACGGAACTTATTCAAAGACGTCTTACGACAATTGTTTAAACAAATTTCAGAGTAAAAAAATACTTTTAACAGATAGTTTTGGTATAGTAGTGCTAACTTTTATGAAAAAATGCTATTTTAAGGACTTTTGTCATATTTAGGGCATTTTTTTGGGCAAGAAGGGCGCGACAAATTATTTTATGACGGAACTTATTCAAAGACGTCTTACGACAATTGTTTAAACAAATTTCAGAGTAAAAAAATACTTTTAACAGATAGTTTTGGTATAGTAGTGCTAACTTTTATGAAAAAATGCTATTTTAAGGACTTTTGTCATATTTAGGGCATTTTTTTGGGCAAGAAGGGCGCGACAAATTATTTTATGACGGAACTTATTCAAAGACGTCTTACGACAATTGTTTAAACAAATTTCAGAGTAAAAAAATACTTTTAACAGATAGTTTTGGTATAGTAGTGCTAACTTTTATGAAAAAATGCTATTTTAAGGACTTTTGTCATATTTAGGGCATTTTTTTGGGCAAGAAGGGCGCGACAAATTATTTTATGACGGAACTTATTCAAAGACGTCTTACGACAATTGTTTAAACAAATTTCAGAGTAAAAAAATACTTTTAACAGATAGTTTTGGTATAGTAGTGCTAACTTTTATGAAAAAATGCTATTTTAAGGACTTTTGTCATATTTAGGGCATTTTTTTGGGCAAGAAGGGCGCAACAAATTATTTTATGACGGAACTTATTCAAAGACGTCTTACGACAATTGTTTAAACAAATTTCAGAGTAAAAAAATACTTTTAACAGATAGTTTTGGTATAGTAGTGCTAACTTTTATGAAAAAATGCTATTTTAAGGACTTTTGTCATATTTAGGGCATTTTTTTGGGCAAGAAGGGCGCGACAAATTATTTTATGACGGAACTTATTCAAAGACGTCTTACGACAATTGTTTAAACAAATTTCAGAGTAAAAAAATACTTTTAACAGATAGTTTTGGTATAGTAGTGCTAACTTTTATGAAAAAATGCTATTTTAAGGACTTTTGTCATATTTAGGGCATTTTTTTGGGCAAGAAGGGCGCGACAAATTATTTTATGACGGAACTTATTCAAAGACGTCTTACGACAATTGTTTAAACAAATTTCAGAGTAAAAAAATACTTTTAACAGATAGTTTTGGTATAGTAGTGCTAACTTTTATGAAAAAATGCTATTTTAAGGACTTTTGTCATATTTAGGGCATTTTTTTGGGCAAGAAGGGCGCGACAAATTATTTTATGACGGAACTTATTCAAAGACGTCTTACGACAATTGTTTAAACAAATTTCAGAGTAAAAAAATACTTTTAACAGATAGTTTTGGTATAGTAGTGCTAACTTTTATGAAAAAATGCTATTTTAAGGACTTTTGTCATATTTAGGGCATTTTTTTGGGCAAGAAGGGCGCGACAAATTATTTTATGACGGAACTTATTCAAAGACGTCTTACGACAATTGTTTAAACAAATTTCAGAGTAAAAAAATACTTTTAACAGATAGTTTTGGTATAGTAGTGCTAACTTTTATGAAAAAATGCTATTTTAAGGACTTTTGTCATATTTAGGGCATTTTTTTGGGCAAGAAGGGCGCGACAAATTATTTTATGACGGAACTTATTCAAAGACGTCTTACGACAATTGTTTAAACAAATTTCAGAGTAAAAAAATACTTTTAACAGATAGTTTTGGTATAGTAGTGCTAACTTTTATGAAAAAATGCTATTTTAAGGACTTTTGTCATATTTAGGGCATTTTTTTGGGCAAGAAGGGCGCGACAAATTATTTTATGACGGAACTTATTCAAAGACGTCTTACGACAATTGTTTAAACAAATTTCAGAGTAAAAAAATACTTTTAACAGATAGTTTTGGTATAGTAGTGCTAACTTTTATGAAAAAATGCTATTTTAAGGACTTTTGTCATATTTAGGGCATTTTTTTGGGCAAGAAGGGCGCGACAAATTATTTTATGACGGAACTTATTCAAAGACGTCTTACGACAATTGTTTAAACAAATTTCAGAGTAAAAAAATACTTTTAACAGATAGTTTTGGTATAGTAGTGCTAACTTTTATGAAAAAATGCTATTTTAAGGACTTTTGTCATATTTAGGGCATTTTTTTGGGCAAGAAGGGCGCGACAAATTATTTTATGACGGAACTTATTCAAAGACGTCTTACGACAATTGTTTTAAACAAATTTCAGAGTAAAAAAATACTTTTAACAGATAGTTTTGGTATAGTAGTGCTAACTTTTATGAAAAAATGCTATTTTAAGGACTTTTGTCATATTTAGGGCATTTTTTTGGGCAAGAAGGGCGCGACAAATTATTTTATGACGGAACTTATTCAAAGACGTCTTACGACAATTGTTTAAACAAATTTCAGAGTAAAAAAATACTTTTAACAGATAGTTTTAGTATAGTAGTGCTAACTTTTATGAAAAAATGCTATTTTAAGGACTTTTGTCATATTTAGGGCATTTTTTTGGGCAAGAAGGGCGCGACAAATTATTTTATGACGGAACTTATTCAAAGACGTCTTACGACAATTGTTTAAACAAATTTCAGAGTAAAAAAATACTTTTAACAGATAGTTTTGGTATAGTAGTGCTAACTTTTATGAAAAAATGCTATTTTAAGGACTTTTGTCATATTTAGGGCATTTTTTTGGGCAAGAAGGGCGCGACAAATTATTTTATGACGGAACTTATTCAAAGACGTCTTACGACAATTGTTTAAACAAATTTCAGAGTAAAAAAATACTTTTAACAGATAGTTTTGGTATAGTAGTGCTAACTTTTATGAAAAAATGCTATTTTAAGGACTTTTGTCATATTTAGGGCATTTTTTTGGGCAAGAAGGGCGCGACAAATTATTTTATGACGGAACTTATTCAAAGACGTCTTACGACAATTGTTTTAAACAAATTTCAGAGTAAAAAAATACTTTTAACAGATAGTTTTGGTATAGTAGTGCTAACTTTTATGAAAAAATGCTATTTTAAGGACTTTTGTCATATTTAGGGCATTTTTTTTGGGCAAGAAGGGCGCGACAAATTATTTTATGACGGAACTTATTCAAAGACGTCTTACGACAATTGTTTAAACAAATTTCAGAGTAAAAAAATACTTTTAACAGATAGTTTTGGTATAGTAGTGCTAACTTTTATGAAAAAATGCTATTTTAAGGACTTTTGTCATATTTAGGGCATTTTTTTGGGCAAGAAGGGCGCGACAAATTATTTTATGACGGAACTTATTCAAAGACGTCTTACTACAATTGTTTTAAACAAATTTCAGAGTAAAAAAATACTTTTAACAGATAGTTTTGGTATAGTAGTGCTAACTTTTATGAAAAAATGCTATTTTAAGGACTTTTGTCATATTTAGGGCATTTTTTTGGGCAAGAAGGGCGCGACAAATTATTTTATGACGGAACTTATTCAAAGACGTCTTACGACAATTGTTTAAACAAATTTCAGAGTAAAAAAATACTTTTAACAGATAGTTTTGGTATAGTAGTGCTAACTTTTATGAAAAAATGCTATTTTAAGGACTTTTGTCATATTTAGGGCATTTTTTTGGGCAAGAAGGGCGCGACAAATTATTTTATGACGGAACTTATTCAAAGACGTCTTACGACAATTGTTTAAACAAATTTCAGAGTAAAAAAAATACTTTTAACAGATAGTTTTGGTATAGTCTCATGTAGCACAAACGTCCAAAATACACCAAAATATTTGGGGGTATTTTTTGCGCTTTCGTGATATACATTTTAAATATAAAAAATATTGCCACTTTTGAGTGCAGTTTTTGTACAATTAATTTAAATTCGGTGTATATAATACCTCGTTGTCGTTTATAATTTACACCGGCTGTACACAAATTATACCGATTTTCGGTACATAAATTGTGCTAGTGGTATACAAATTATTCTGGTTACTAGAACATAATATACCCCGTAAGTGTAAATAATAAATTTATTTTGAAATAAAATTTACACCGAAGTTTATTTTTTAAATTGAAAATAATTTAATTTTACACCGAAGTTTATTTTCTGATTGAAAATGTATCTGAAGAATTTGTACCTAATTGTTTCTATGATTCTCATTATTATTCACCTGCATTATATGGCCGCAAGAAAATCATGAATTAGTATGAATGCGAGTGCCTAATTTAAAAACGAAGCACATTCTGCCGAATGATTTTTGATCCTACCCCGTCTAAAAATTGAGCGCCTCGAAAATATCAATTAATCAAAGATTTCTAAAACAATTCGTGAAAATTAATTTTTCGAAATCTAAAATTTGTTATTTGTTTTTTAATTTTTTAGGGACGTTATGTTAAAAACGAGTCGAAAATACCAAATGCGGTATATAATTAAGTCGCTATAATATTAAAATAACTAATCATTGTTTTCATTTAATATTTAAATTTTTTTAATATTTCTTGGAAAAAATGGCCGTCGTCCAAAATACAGGGTGTCTCAAAGTAATCGCCGCAGACGAAAACCATCATACACATAGGTTCCTATAAGACCTATTTTCAAGTCAAAAAACTTATGAAGTGATTTTCTCGTTTTCACTTCCGTTTTGACTTAAAATAAATTGTATGATTTTTGGAGTAATTTCTTTAAACACATTTTTATACATACAAACAAGGAATTCATTTTAATTTAGCGATATATGTACATATAATACTTTTGATAGTAAATTGTGGGAAGATCCTTAATCACATAGAAATATTTACATTGAAAAGGCAACAGAGTACATTGAGTACCTATAAACTAAAGATGGTAAATGATACGACAAAGCAGTTCGCCAAAAAAAAAAGAACGCATCTTAAGTCGATGCTTTTTTCCGATATCCCGTTAAGGACGTGCTCTTGGAAATACTGGTGAGAAAAAACCATACAAATACTTCCAGGTTAATGCTTTATTTATAAATGTCGTCCATTTTTGAGACCGATTTTTAAATGGCTCTAAACTTGGCAAAACTAAAACCAATTATTCTTATTTTTTTTTTTTTTATTAAAACAAGAACAGGTTTTTTTCTATGTGATTAACGGATTAACGGTTTTTCCACAGTTAACTATCGAACGTATTATTTTCCTAAATTAAAATTAATGGTCACAGTGGGACACCCTGTATGTATATGCATATACTCTAACTGCAGAATTTGGAAAAAATGCACCAATTTTAAAGAACAAGAAGAAAAAAAAACACCATTGTACACAATATATCCAAAATTCTGCTTTCGGTACATTTTGTATGCCGGAAAATGTGCAAAATATTCCACCAATATCAAAGAACAAGACAAAAAATACACCAATGTACAAAATATATCCAATATTCTGCTTTCGGTACATTTATTATGCTATAAACTGTGCAAAATATACCCCAAGCAGTAAAAAAAAATGCACCATTGCGAAAAATATATCCAGTAATTTTTTTTAATTATGTTTAATTTGCTGTAAATAGTGTAAGAAATGTTCAAAACAAAAACAAAATTGTAGTTAACATTGGAATTCAAGAAAATAAATACATATATTTATTAATATTTAATAAAGTTGTACATACATATGTATACATTCATATATTTTTTCAAAAGAATTTTTGCTTTCATTTGGTTTCGCCTTCGACGGCCGTTTTGTGGTTCAGTATCTAAAGCAGCTTCTTCATCCTCTTCTTCGGTATTTTCACCCAATTTTACATTTATTTTGAATCCGTTGTAGAATAGCCTCGTTCTGGGATTGAATAAATGATGGTCCTCATCGGATTTGCTTATAAAATCCGAATGAGTTCTTCGTCGACAATCTAATTTAGGAAAGCTCATATACAGTTTCCTGATTGATCAAATTCTCCAATTACATTACATTTTGTACAACTATTGTCTGCAGTGTGTGTCTTGATGCCTGCAAAGTTCAACAATATTATATTAATTGAAGTCAAACTGGATTTTCTACTTACATTTGATAAATGCCCGAGCTGGTGTGTCTGCAATATACGCATTGACCTTGATCAATATTTTTGAGCCGTACGTGCATCTTTCGGCAGTTCAGCTTTTTCTTCACTTCGCAATAAAAGAAGTAGCTCAGACATACATAGTACAATGTGTTATTTTATATTTAACAGCCCAATCAGCCAATTTAGACATAAAATTAATGTGTTCGTCCAAATCATCAATGACGCAATCTTCCGAGGAGGGTTCTACTTCCCGATTTATATTTTCCACAACTTCATCATTATCATCCAAATCTGTTCGAAATTGAGTCTAATAATATTTCATTTGGCCCTACTATAATATTAGGTTCATTTGAAATAATATTTTCTCGCGATATTGAACAATTTGTAGAGTTTTTGTCTCGAACATAAAAGTTGATTTTCGTCGTTTCAAATAAATTTTGATGATTTTGCTGAATACTACTGGGTTTCACACAGTTTTTTTAAATTTTTTTTTAAAAGTTTTTTTCCTACGATACCAATTCAAATAATTGTTGAACTTCGAGCTACCCAATTTTTTTATTTTTTAAAAAAATAAACGCGCGGTGAGTGTAAACAAATGACAGCTGAACTGAGGTAAACATTTTGTTGACATTATGGTTAGACATTGGTGTAGTTTAGTTTATTTAATCTCCACAAGATTTAAATCTTACACCGAAAAATGATTGCTCATTTAAAATGGTGTATTTTATCTACAAAATTTGGTGTAAAAAATACGTCATTTTTGTTGATTTCAAAATTGGATTTTTTATGCGCCATTAATGGCATATTAAAAAAACAGCTGCGAATTGGTTTATTTTTTGCATCGCATTGGAACAAAAATGTTGAAATTTTGCACAGAAAAGACAATGGTGTAATTTTTAAACCGGTATATTTTGTCAAATACACCAAAATCTTAAAATTTTCTTCAGTTTTCTCAATTTTACACCAAAATTCAAGAAATTGTACCAAATTATACACCAGTGTGCTACTTGAGGTAGTGCTAACTTTTATGAAAAAATGCTATTTTAAGGACTTTTGTCATATTTAGGGCATTTTTTTGGGCAAGAAGGGCGCGACAAATTATTTTATGACGGAACTTATTCAAAGACGTCTTACGACAATTGTTTAAACAAATTTCAGAGTAAAAAAATACTTTTAACAGATAGTTTTGGTATAGTAGTGCTAACTTTTATGAAAAATGCTATTTTAAGGACTTTTGTCATATTTAGGGCATTTTTTTGGGCAAGAAGGGCGCGACAAATTATTTTATGACGGAACTTATTCAAAGACGTCTTACGACAATTGTTTAAACAAATTTCAGAGTAAAAAAATACTTTTAACAGATAGTTTTGGTATAGTAGTGCTAACTTTTATGAAAAAATGCTATTTTAAGGACTTTTGTCATATTTAGGGCATTTTTTTGGGCAAGAAGGGCGCGACAAATTATTTTATGACGGAACTTATTCAAAGACGTCTTACGACAATTGTTTAAACAAATTTCAGAGTAAAAAAATAGTTTTAACAGATAGTTTTGGTATAGTAGTGCTAACTTTTATGAAAAAATGCTATTTTAAGGACTTTTGTCATATTTAGGGCATTTTTTTGGGCAAGAAGGGCGCGACAAATTATTTTATGACGGAACTTATTCAAAGACGTCTTACGACAATTGTTTAAACAAATTTCAGAGTAAAAAAATACTTTTAACAGATAGTTTTGGTATAGTAGTGCTAACTTTTATGAAAAAATGCTATTTTAAGGACTTTTGTCATATTTAGGGCATTTTTTTGGGCAAGAAGGGCGTGACAAATTATTTTATGACGGAACTTATTCAAAGACGTCTTACGACAATTGTTTAAACAAATTTCAGAGTAAAAAAATACTTTTAACAGATAGTTTTGGTATAGTAGTGCTAACTTTTATGAAAAAATGCTATTTTAAGGACTTTTGTCATATTTAGGGCATTTTTTTGGGCAAGAAGGGCGCGACAAATTATTTTATGACGGAACTTATTCAAAGACGTCTTACGACAATTGTTTAAACAAATTTCAGAGTAAAAAAATACTTTTAACAGATAGTTTTGGTATAGTAGTGCTAACTTTTATGAAAAAATGCTATTTTAAGGACTTTTGTCATATTTAGGGCATTTTTTTTGGGCAAGAAGGGCGCGACAAATTGTTTTATGACGGAACTTATTCAAAGACGTCTTACGACAATTGTTTAAACAAATTTCAGAGTAAAAAAATACTTTTAACAGATAGTTTTTGTATAGTAGTGCTAACTTTTATGAAAAAATGCTATTTTAAGGACTTTTGTCATATTTAGGGCATTTTTTTGGGCAAGAAGGGCGCGACAAATTATTTTATGACGGAACTTATTCAAAGACGTCTTACGACAATTGTTTAAACAAATTTCAGAGTAAAAAAATACTTTTAACAGATAGTTTTGGTATAGTAGTGCTAACTTTTATGAAAAAATGCTATTTTAAGGACTTTTGTCATATTTAGGGCATTTTTTTGGGCAAGAAGGGCGCGACAAATTATTTTATGACGGAACTTATTCAAAGACGTCTTACGACAATTGTTTAAACAAATTTCAGAGTAAAAAAATACTTTTAACAGATAGTTTTGGTATAGTAGTGCTAACTTTTATGAAAAAATGCTATTTTAAGGACTTTTGTCATATTTAGGGCATTTTTTTGGGCAAGAAGGGCGCGACAAATTATTTTATGACGGAACTTATTCAAAGACGTCTTACGACAATTGTTTAAACAAATTTCAGAGTAAAAAAATACTTTTAACAGATAGTTTTGGTATAGTAGTGCTAACTTTTATGAAAAAATGCTATTTTAAGGACTTTTGTCATATTTAGGGCATTTTTTTGGGCAAGAAGGGCGCGACAAATTATTTTATGACGGAACTTATTCAAAGACGTCTTACGACAATTGTTTAAACAAATTTCAGAGTAAAAAAATACTTTTAACAGATAGTTTTGGTATAGTAGTGCTAACTTTTATGAAAAAATGCTATTTTAAGGACTTTTGTCATATTTAGGGCATTTTTTTGGGCAAGAAGGGCGCGACAAATTATTTTATGACGGAACTTATTCAAAGACGTCTTACGACAATTGTTTAAACAAATTTCAGAGTAAAAAAATACTTTTAACAGATAGTTTTGGTATAGTAGTGCTAACTTTTATGAAAAAATGCTATTTTAAGGACTTTTGTCATATTTAGGGCATTTTTTTGGGCAAGAAGGGCGCGACAAATTATTTTATGACGGAACTTATTCAAAGACGTCTTACGACAATTGTTTAAACAAATTTCAGAGTAAAAAAATACTTTTAACAGATAGTTTTGGTATAGTAGTGCATAACTTTTATGAAAAAATGCTATTTTAAGGACTTTTGTCATATTTAGGGCATTTTTTTGGGCAAGAAGGGCGCGACAAATTATTTTATGACGGAACTTATTCAAAGACGTCTTACGACAATTGTTTAAACAAATTTCAGAGTAAAAAGATACTTTTAACAGATAGTTTTGGTATAGTAGTGCTAACTTTTATGAAAAAATGCTATTTTAAGGACTTTTGTCATATTTAGGGCATTTTTTTTGGGCAAGAAGGGCGCGACAAATTATTTTATGACGGAACTTATTCAAAGACCGTCTTACGACAATTGTTTAAACAAATTTTCAGAGTAAAAAAATACTTTTAACAGATAGTTTTGGTATAGTAGTGCTAACTTTTATGAAAAAATGCTATTTTAAGGACTTTTGTCATATTTAGGGCATTTTTTTGGCAAGAAGGGCGCGACAAATTATTTTATGACGGAACTTATTCAAAGACGTCTTACGACAATTGTTTTAAACAAATTTCAGAGTAAAAAAATACTTTTAACAGATAGTTTTGGTATAGTAGTGCTAACTTTTATGAAAAAATGCTATTTTAAGGACTTTTGTCATATTTAGGGCATTTTTTTTGGGCAAGAAGGGCGCGACAAATTATTTTATGACGGAACTTATTCAAAGACGTCTTACGACAATTGTTTAAACAAATTTCAGAGTAAAAAAATACTTTTTAACAGATGTTTTGGTATAGTAGTGCTAACTTTTATGAAAAAAATGCTTATTTTAAGGACTTTTGTCCATATTTAGGGCATTTTTTTGGGCAAGAAGGGCGCGACAAATTATTTTATGACGGAACTTATTCAAAGACGTCTTACGACAATTGTTTAAAACAAATTTCAGAGTAAAAAAATACTTTTAACAGATAGTTTTGGTATAGTAGTGCTAACTTTTATGAAAAAATGCTATTTTAAGGACTTTTGTCATATTTAGGGCATTTTTTTGGGCAAGAAGGGCGCGACAAATTATTTTTATGACGGAACTTATTCAAAGACGTCTTACGACAATTGTTTTAAACAAATTTCAGAGTAAAAAAATACTTTTAACAGATAGTTTTGGTATAGTTTTGTATGGTAGTGCTAGGTTTAAATGAAAAAATGCTGTTTTATGGACTTTTGCATTTTCATGGCATTTTTTTGAGAAAAAATGATGCGAAAATTTTTTTTATTTTACGATATATTTACGACAAATTTACGACAATTATTTACGCCTGTCCTTTTTATTTTGCGAGTTCATTTTTACCCTATTTTGGGGGGTGGTAGTGCTAACTTGACTGTCAAGTTAGCATTACCAGGGGTTATTTTTTAAAATACAAGCGCGACAAATTTTTTAGTTTCACGACAAATTTACGACAAATTCACGACAATTAATCCAATTATTACATTTTGAAAATTTTGAAGTGGTAGTGCTAACTTGACGGACATTTACATTTCCTTTTTAGAAGAATTCAAAAAACTCTCTTATGAATGTTATAATGATTATCTTCAAACTATGGGGATTTCCCTGAAATTAGACCCGAAAAACTTCTGGAAATTTATAAATTCCAAAAAGAAAAAGCGACGGTTATCCTGATAATCTCGTTTATAATGACGTAATCTTGAGTACTACTACAGAAATCTGTGAGGGATTTGCAAATAATTTTAGCCAATCCTTCATTGATTCCCCTGTTGTTGTTGACGATAACTATTTTCAATTCTTACGAAATTGTCCTCAGGTATCATTTAATAATATTACAATAGATCACGACAAAATTTTGGACTATTCTATTGGACCCGATGGAATACCACCCGCTTTATTGAAGAAATGTAAGTCTGTTTTAGCTCTTCCTCTGCGTAAT
>CAJVQW010000062.1:0-27664 GCA_911387755.1 Chrysotoxum bicinctum
GTGTTGGCCTTGTAGGAGCGGAAAATTAGTTCCCTCCATTTAGCTTCCTTACAGCCGGTATCGAAATAACACTTTTTTTATGTTGAGTGGCTGAAGTGTGTATTGAGATATTGCTCATCTTACAGTTCTTCCTCCAGATCGATTCCTCTTAGGAATTTTAGAGTTTGGGCACTTATAGAGAGAGGATAGGTCGTTTTGTTTTGATGACATTTTCTCCTATTACGCGAAAGGGCTGATGCACTTGATAGTATTTGTTTTGAGGGTCTAGTTTATTTATTTTCCTCATCATCATCATCATCGGCTCGACAACCGGGTTCCGGTCCTGGCCTCTTTCAACAAGTCTCTCCACCTATCCCGGTCTCTAGCCGACGCCATCCAGTTGCGCACCCCAAGGCTTCGGGCGTCCTGGTCTACGCCATCTCTCCAGCGCAAGCATGGTCTACCACGCTGTCGTCTACCATAGAATGTACCACAAAGAACTTTCCGAGCAGGTTCCTCTTCGCTCATGCGAGCTAGGTGCCCTGCCCACCGGAGTCTACCGAGCTTAATTTTTTTTTTTTTTTTTTTTTTTTTTTTTTTTTTTTTTTTATCTACAAGCTTAAAGCTAACAGATTTGATCTTAAAAATTTAAGTATTACAATATTATATTAAAAAGTAATCAATAAGAATAAATTGGCCTTAAACAAATCCCTAGAATTACTTAATTCAATAGATTGACAAACTTCATTGAATTGCCTTATAGATCTACAAATCGGCTCATTATTACCGTAGCTTGTTCTGTGAAAAGATTCAAACAGAAATTTTCTACCACGCAAAGCTCTTGACGGAACATAAATTGGTACAATGAAAAGCAAAGATGGACAACGTACGTGATAACATAAAATATCCCTCACAAGCATTATACCATGAATTTTTCTTCTTGATTCAAGAGACTTAATACCTAGAAAAAGACATCTTGCTTTATAATCTGGGATAGAAGTCCACTTCATCTTATAAAATATGAATCTAGTGAACCGCCTCTGAACCTTTTCTAAACGATCAGAGCAGGTCTTAAAACCCGGATTCCAAATGACATCTGCATATTCCAATATAGATCTCACAAGAGATTTATATAGGCATAGTAATGCGTAAGGATCACTGAAATCAACACAATTACGTTTTATAAATCCTACAGTTGAGTTAGCTCTTCCAATTACATAATCCATGTGACTTTTAAAGGAATAATTTTTGTCCAATATAACACCTAAATCTTTTATGTTTTCTACACAAGATAATACATTAGAATCGATCGTGTAGTCAAAGCTAATGTGGATATAGGACCTATAGAAGGAGATAGCATTGCATTTTTTTATATTTAATTTTAGACAATTTAATTTACACCATTCGGAGACATGGTTAAGGTCGTCCTGTAGCAGCTTGCAATCATGGAGGCAATTGATTTTTAAGAAGAGTTTCAAATCATCAGCGTAAAGGAGGTATTGAGAATATTTTATCACTGTAGTTATATCATTTATAAAAATATTAAAGAGGAGCGGACCCAAATGACTTCCTTGAGGAACACCTGAGCTGCATTGAATAGATCTCGAAAAAGTGTTATTTATTATGACTTTTTGAGATCTTCCCATTAGATAAGATGACAGCCAATCAAGAAGAGTAGAATGAAAACCATAAAGTTTTAATTTGTGTATTAAAGTGGAATGATCCACCGAATCAAAAGCTTTACTGAAATCGGTATATATCGCATCTACTTGATTCTTACTTTCAAACGAATTTAACACATAATTTGAGAAAAGAGCTAAATTAGTTGTTGTAGAACGACCGGAAACAAAGCCATGTTGTCGGTCAGAAATATGCTCTCGGGTTATGAATTCCAATTTATTTTTTACCAGGCTCTCAAACAATTTAGGGATGGCAGACAACTTGGAAATACCACGATAATTCTCAATTTTATTTTTAGCTCCAGATTTATGAATTGGCACAAGATAAGATATTTTCCATTCACTTAGAAATATACCCTGAGATAGAGATTGATTAAATATGCAATACAAAGGATAGCATAGGGACTTAGCACAATTTTTTAAGAAAAAAGCGGATATGCCATCAGCTCCAGGTATAGTTTTGGGCTTTATAGACTGGAGTCCTGAACATATTTCCTCTAAACTGAGTTGTAATCCTCCGATATCAACGCTAGAGGTTGAATTATCCAAAAGTGTACTATAACTGTTATTTCTAGCAGGTGAATAAACGGATTGAAAAAAGTCAGCAAATAGACAAAGTATTGATGATGTGTCTGATGCTTCAGTGTCCCCAAATGTCATTTGCTTTGGGTAGCCTGACGTATTTCTTTTCACATTTATATATGTCCAAAACGAAGAAGTATTTGTCTTAATGTTAGTCTCAATATTCATTATATAACACTTGTGAAGGAATTTATTAAGACTAAAAAAATCTTTGCGCAGTTTGCTAAAATTAGCGTAGTCTAAATTATCATTAGTTCGCTTAAATTTGTTAAAAGCTTTACGTTTTAAGTTTTTCAGATTAATTATTTGCTTGTTGTACCACGGGAGCTTTTGTTGAATATGTTTGGATCTTCTCGAAAACGGAACGAATCTACTAAAACTGTCAAAAATAATAGACACGAAACGCGAATACTTTTGTTCAAGGTTCAGATTGACAAAATTAATAGACCAATCAAAATTTTCAAGAAAATTGTTCAGTTCAATGAAGTTTGCCTTTTTAAAGTTAAAGAAGCTAGAACATTGCATTGATTCGTTAGATAAATACATATACAGTTTAAATTCAATAAATAGTTCCTTATGGTGAAAAGATTCATTAAGTAAAGAAAAGGGAACAATTGAGACTTTTGAATTAAGAAAGTCATTACATACAAAAATTAAGTCTAACAAATTATTTAAAGAATTATGAATACAATTGATTTGGTTGAGATTAAGTGAATAAAGAGAATCAATTAAATAGAATTCATAATCTTTCATCAAATTACATGCAATGAATAAATTATCATCTTCAGACCACTTCAATACAATGTTAGATAAATTAAAATCACCAAAACAACAAACATTATCAAAATCAGAACATAAATTATTAATATTTTCAATATTCATAACATGTTTTTCATAAATTTCAAAATCGCTCTTAGGTGGAATGTAACTTACTATAAAAAATAAAGTAACATTTTTTGTTGAACATAAATTGACCGATATACATAATTGCTCAACATCCAAATGAAGTAGTGAAACTTCTTTACAACGTAGCTTGGTACTGACGGCAACCAAAATACCTCCTCCACGTTCAGAAAGGGTGTCACATCTGTCACGTCGGTAGACAATGAAGTATTTTGAATCGAAAAGTTCATACGAAGATATACCAGGATGGAGCCAGGTTTCAACAATTAAAATTATATCATAATCAAGGTGACTTGAGTTGATAAAAAGCTCTGAAACTTTTGTTCGGATGCCACTAGCATTGTGATAGTACACTTTAAGCGATGAGTTACAGGATATTTTTTCCATGCAATTAGGTTTTGACAGATCTGATCGTGAGGAAATCAACGATTCCTCAATCCTACTTAGTTTTTTGAAATGAATTTGAAAGGGCGAATTTTCACCCCGCGAGGCCAAAAAGGATCAACATATATTTTTTTTGCGCATTCGGCAGAAATCCCAATTTTAAAATTTACAAACTTTAAGTTCAGATCAGATTCATTGTGTTTAATGAGCTTAAAGCAAGAAATTTCATCTGGATTGATAGGAAGATTAGTAGACACAAAATTTATAATTTCATCAGCTGTAGTGGATCTGTGAAAGCTTCCAATATGAAACCATTTTGTGTTTCTTACGATCTTAAGATCACTGGATTGTGGTTTAGTACCCAAAATAGTTTTATCACTTACATGGGACGTAGCAGTAGGCGCCGCCAAGGTCTTATCGCTCTTATCAATAGCACCAGTAGTAAGATCATTAGAAACAGACACAGCATTTTTATTAACAGCAGCAACATGTTCAGCAGCAGCATGAATATCGGCAACAACTTTTGAGGAATCAGGAACAACTTGTTTCAATTCCATACCAACAGCAGCACCAGCAGCATCATTAGAGGCAACAATACCATTTATATCCACAGCAGCAGCAATATCCAAAACTTCAGCATCATGAACCGCAATATCTCCAACAGCAACATTTTCATCAACAATAGCCACAGCAGCATTGATATCACCAATGGCAATAATCTCAACATTGGCATGAGTAACGACAGCAGCATCAATAATCTCATGCGAGTTTTCATTAGCATCAGATGCAGCAGAAAGAGAATTTCCATTAATCGCAATTGCAACATCTTTATTTATTTTGCTCACTGGAGTATTAGTTGAAATTGATTTTGTCTGTTTGGGAGTGAGATAAGGTTGAGCAGCAGAAAGAGATTTTTTAGAAAAAACATTTTTCTTTAGAGAATTTTGTTCTCGCGGAGTAGATGATCCCGCAAGAGTAGTTTTTCTTCCAATAGAAACCGGTTTTTTCGTCTGTTCTCCTTTGTTAGATCTCTGAGCGCGAGTTGTGTCACGTATTTGTCGACTTGAGTTTAACGTTGAAGCGATTGCACTCGATGACGTAGATGCATTTTGAACTGTATTAGATGTTCGAACTTTACTCAGAGAATCCTCCACAAAGAACACTGAGAGTTCTCTCAACTTATTAAAACACAAAGTCAATGGAAAATTAATGCATTCTTCACATTTGAAAAATAAATTGTTTATAGATTTAATAACTTTCATGTCGTTTATATTAATATCACAACATTCTGAATGTGCATTTTTGCCACATAAATCGCACGATAGAAAATATGTATCAGATATAGATATATATATATAATTTTTGTCACGATATCTGCTTCAAGGTAGATTGCGTACAGTTCATGATTGTACCGTCTCCGGAATCGTCCTTCCTCACATACGGGGCCAACAATTCTCCTTAAGACTTTTCTCTCGAACGCAGCTAAGAGGTCGGAGTGCCTTTTGCTAAGCACCCAAGTCTCGGATCCATATGTGAGTACTGGCAGGACCATGGTCCTGTACAGCAGCAGTTTTGAAGTTATGGTGAGATTTCTGGATTTGAAGAGCTTTGACAGACTATAGTATTATTATTATTATTTTCCTACCCACTCTTTTTTGTTGCTTAACTCCATACGACAGTTTTTCTCGGAATTATATTTTTATATGCATACGATATCTTGGGATGTAAAAAAGGTTTGTAACTGTGGACCTACTGATTAAGTCTCTTTCCCTCAGACCAATAATTTTACCTCTTCGATGACCTCGTTGAGAGGGAATAAATATACAAATACACGCGTGGCTTCGGACTTTTTCTGGGGTCTTTCCAGCTCTTTTGCCATGCAACCACACCTTAGATAAATATAGTTCTTACAGTCATAGTGTACTTCCAGTTGATTATGTTCGGTTGGCAGCCGCATGACCTTCTAGGTGCATGTTCCAGACGAGTTTCTCATCTAGTCTAATTTCTAGTTAGTTTCAATTACTTCACCAGCTAACTGGATAGGTTTCACAGGCGGCAGAAGTCCTTTCCTTGTAGATGATATGATTGTCGTGTAGTTATTATTCCTTTTTGGAGTATATGGCAAAGAGTTTCTTCAAACTTACCTACGGCTATGATAGCGATGTCATCAGCAAATCCAATGCAGCATATACCTTGGGAGGTAAGTTTTTCTAACAAATCATTCACTAAAAGACTGCACAACAAGGGTGATAATACACCACCATCAGAACAGCCTCTGGCTGTGATTTAGAGGCCTGTTTATTAAAACTTCTGATCTTCTGAAGTTGTGAAGTACTTTTTTTTTCAAAAGTGTTCAGTACAAAGAATGTTAAGCTTATTCGTCTGAAGGACTTTGAATAGGTTATATCTTTTTTCCCTATTTTGTTAATGAAGATTACCTTAGCTGTTCTCTACACTTGATAAAATATCCAAAGGCAATGCTACTCCAAGGAATATTTAATGAGATAAGGCTTAATGAGTTTTTTTCCCTCTGCAGGAGAGCTGGGAAGATACCATCTACACCTGGTGATTTGTAGGGTTGCAAGGTATTAATTGGCCAATCTATCCTTTTGCTTAAGCAACTGGTCGTAGATATCTTACAGTTCTCTCTGTTTGGTATGAGTTACCATCCAATGGTTAACTGTTTCGAAGTTTTTGTTAAGCAGCAGGTTGCACATCTGCTCTTCATTTTCAGTGAAACTCCCGATACCGAAGTGCTATTGTTAGATGTTATTATCTTTTGATATGCAAGATCTTTGTGAACTCTCTATAACACTATACGTTTTTTGGACCTTTAGTCCTAATGCGTTTCGCACAGGCACGACAGTTGGGCTCATCAGTTAGATGCTGTCGTACCCTTCTATAAGACGTAATATAAGTATTAGTCGATGGTTATCAACACACATACAATTTACAGCATGAATGCAATGTAAATTATATTTGTATAGGGGAATTTGGTTAAATTCAGACACCTAGAAAATGACGCCCGTGGTCTGGCTAATTTAAGAAGATGGGATAGGTGTCTGAATTTAACCAAATTCCCCTATACAAATATAATTTACATTGCATTCATGTTGTAAATTGTATATGTGTGTTGATAACCATTGACTAATATATCGCGTCTTATAACACTATACTATACTCTCCAATATTTTACTAGATATGCTACGTTCGGAGTAGAGAAAGTAATGTCTAAGACTTTTTGATGTGTAAACATCTTTCCCGGAGGTAGAGTGAATCGAAAACGTGTGTAAAACTGATACGTCCCGTGTAACCCGTTACGGTTACACGTTACGGTTACACGTTCCGTGTAGCAATCTACCTTACCGACGATTGCATTTAACACCATGTTTACATTGTTAATATTGCGTACTTACGACATCGTGTTTACATTGGAGACTTTGAGTACTGAAATCTCGATTTTATTACTTTCCATTGCTGGCTAGAACTTAATTCAATCCCTCAACATTTTTCACCTCTCGACCAATTAGGCCTATTCTGCCACATTTGTTATTCTGCTATAGATTTTCTGTTATGAATCATAAAAGATTTACACCTTAAAAGATCTTTTATGATTGGTATTCAGAGGTTCGAACTTTTATAAAAGTCTGTTAGGCTAGTCGCGCACTGGCAACTGTGATCGAAATCAAATAGTTTAATCACCAGTTGAAAAAAGAACCGCGCACTGGCAACTCTTTACTCACGCTCACACTCTTTTCTCTCTTGCGCTTATGGAAAACAGCTCAACTATTACGAATTAATTTTAGGCAATCAATTTTTAGTTTCGAAACTGCTTGGTTCGAGCAACTAAAAAGTTTGTGTTTTGACACAAACTAAACGATTGCGCGCACATTAAAAATTTATATGCACAACTGTTTGGTTGCTTACAGAAAACAGAAGAACTATTTAGTTGAATGTCCGCGCAGGTGCATATAATTATGTTACACAGAATCTAAAGAATCTAAAGTCACAAACTAGTACGATTGCATTGTATGTTTATTGGGTACGTTCGATAACAAAAATTCGGCACTCGGACGAACGTTGATGTTTACACATCTTAACCGTGAGTCCTGGCACTCACACTTTTTTTTTTCTAGTTCTAGTAACAAAAGTGGGAGTATTCCCTACAATATATAAAATCACTTCTGTGATCTTATCAGCACTGATGCCATCAACATGGTGTAAACATAGTGCCTAGTTAAATATTCAAAAACAAATATTTTATTTTATTTCAATACTAATAATATCTTCAAAGATTGTCCAATATCGAGATTTTAAAAATATCAACATTTCTATCCTCGGGAAAAATGTTTTTTTAGAATTTATGAAATTTCATCACCAAATGACCAAGGAGGATTCTTTAAAAGAAACTTTGAGTATATATAGCCTCGATGCTCAAAACACACCACTACGCACCATCGAATATTCCCTCCATTCCAAAGAGTATATAATAATGGTGTTGTATTCCGATACAATGACATATCTGCAATCATATTCTTGAATGTAAAAAGGTCGCTTGGTAAACTGATCATTCAAATTCCGTCTGGTAAAAAGATGTACCTCTACGCCTCAAGGTAGTGTCCTTTCCCCCCTAATTTTGAAACGACCTTATATAAAGTGCTATGGACTATGGCTACTCTTAAAATGTTTGAGCAGGAGAGGATTTAAGGTAAGGTATTCCACATTCATGTTTATGTTCAAGTTGGGGCTAAGGGTAGGCTGATTTACTGAAATGCAAGTATTACGGTTGAATTGTATTAGGACACGAATGTACATAACAGGCTATTCGTATGGTTGGGCAGAAAAGAACAATAAATCAAAGGCTGTCATACATTCGACTAAAGAGAGAGTGCGGGAGACTTTTAACAAGGATACATTGCGTAACCCAGCGCAGCTCTTAAAGTCAAGACCAGCCAGATTTTTGGATAGTTTTATAAAAAAAGAAATAATGACGTAAAATCTGAGGTTACTACCACTTTAGATAGAACCCCGGTAAACCTCAGCCTTTGACAAAAGTACATCACACTCCCTACAATTAGCCTGATAATAATGGATAAATAGTTGTTTGCGGTTGATAACCACAAACCCATTTAGTTTCACAATTAATATAAGGTTTTCATGACCATAACGCAACCAATAAACTGCTAATTGTGTCCATCAAATTCAAAAAAAAAATAATATGCACGACTGGGTCGCACAAACTTGCTCTTATGTAAAAGACTAAAAATTTGTTAGAGATTACTATAATAATTAATATAATAATTTTAACTTCCCATAGGGAGATACTGTAATCGGTCCGATTTGTCAAATTGGAATTTTTGACATTTCTCGACTTTTCAAGGTCCCTAGAGGCTATATCAATTATTTTTTAATACTCTTTTTAGTAGAGAGGGATATGAACAGAATCCCATGTGATTTCCTAAACTAATATAAATTTCTGCAAGAAAAAAAAATTATTAAAAAAATAAGTTTTTATATAAAAAGTTTTGAAAAGATTTTTAAGAAAAAAATTTGGCACGTCAATTTTAAGTCTTTGTTATTGAACGAATAAAAATTAATTTTCAAAAAAAAATATTCACTCGATTTTGAAAATATTTAGAAGCTTCTCTATGAAAATTTTCATTAAAATCCAATAAGCCAATAATGAGAAATTCAAAAATTGAAAAAATGATTCTATGGTAGGTACAGTCAGTAAGATATATTTTAATTAAAAAAAAATGATTAAATTATAGATCGTAAAAATTAATCGGAAGAAAAATAATTGTATCAAAATTTCAGGCGCCGTTTTCGAGAAAAATACGATTTTGGAAAACCATTTTTTTAACATTTATATATATGGTGAGTATTGTTATTTTTGTTCTTACATCTTGTATACTGTTATAAAAAAAATTTAATTATGAAGCTTAAAAAAAATCGAGAATACGATTTTCGAAATATTGAGTTCTGAAAAGAAAATTTGAAACTTTTTTTAAAAATCCAAAAAAAAAATTGAAAAATTTAATACACACCACTATTTAAACTTTTAGGGAGCTTTAGAATAACAAAAATTATCAAAACCGGTTTTTCGGAATTTTTTTTCAACCATTACTTAGCTTTATCTAAATGAAATTTTGTGAATTGAACAGTTTTCCAGAAAAAAAAAAATTATAAAATTCGGAAACAAAAATTCGTATGGCAGGTACGGTTATTTTTGGCCTTAAAAATTAAAAAAAAAACGTGTCGGGGGCAATTAAAAATGATATCTATTAAGTTTAAAAAAAATCTGTCGAGCCGCTTAGGCTATAAAACAGACAGACAGGCAGAAAAAATTGCGAAACCCACTGTTTTTCGTTTTGCTATCATCCTAATGTCAACTTTGACCAAAATTTCGAGTACGATTTTTTTCGAATGCATAACTTGCCTTACAGTACCTTTAAGTCGCAAGTAAGAACTGACCACAAAATAATCGATTTCCATGACAATTGCACATTAAAAGCATTTGATGAGTCTCAAAGTACCTTTGGCGAAATCATCACTCTTTTTGCCAGCAATTTGTCACTATTTGCGAATGTCTTGCTTACGAACCAATTAAATTAATGGTTGATATTATTAGCTTTTTGCCAACAACCAAGCATGCAACTGAGTAACGAAACGTAAAACAAGTGATTAACCATCCATTGTGTTGCGTGTTTTATTGATGGGAATGGTATAATGGTAATCGGTTCAGTTCATTTGGAGCAATTTGTTAAGTGTTTTAACTCGTTGATAGTCATTTTTTATCGGTGGTATCTCTAAGCGGTTTCTCGGGTTTTGCTGATTTCAGATACCAACTAACACTTATTTTCGTTTGTATTTTTAATATGATTGGTTTTTTCTTTTTTTTGGAAATTGGCCTTTAATAGAACATTTGGTTGAAAATAAGCTTGCAAGGTTACATTTTAAACATAAACTATTGTGCGGAAAAGGGTTTTGAGACTTTTCTTTTAGACAGAGTTGCATCGAAGCTAAATTTTGTTGTATCTATTTTTTTTAAAGATTAAGGTTTTTTAAGAAAATTAAAACAGAAAAAAACTTCTTTAAACAAACTATCTTGACCATATTCAACTTTTGGTAAGGCTAATAGAGATGGGGGAATTTTTCTTTCGAAACAGGCCAGTATCAGATCCTGATTTCGGTGAAAGAGTATTTAACAGAACGTTGGGAACGCAGATGATGTTCTTATCGTTCTCATTGCCCAACTAATGAACAGATATTAGTTGGTCAATTCGATGAATCAATCGTGTCCAGGAGCAAAAAGAAGTATTGGTCAAAATGATTTATTTTTGTAGAAGCTATCTTTTGATGTATAAACATCCATGCCGGTGGCGGCGATAGGGTAAACAAAAAACTTGGTTCTACGTTTCGTTCAGCAACTTACCTTACACAAAATTGCATTTAAGACCCTGTTCAAATTGAGATTATTGCGTAATTATTACTTTGTGTTAACATTGGAAATTTTGAAGAGTGGCCTACGGTGTCAATAAATTGAAATCTCGATGTTAGTACTTTCCATTGACAGTTAGAACTAAATTATGTATCTTCACTCTCCCAAAATTTTTCAACTCTCACCCAATATGTCAAAAAAGACTAAAGACGGAACAACTGGTCTCGAATTTCTTTGCAGGTTCTTTCAGTGTTTTAAACAAATTCCTTTCACGTTAGTGATTAGTGCTGGGCTGGACGATTACATTTTAATTTATGCTCCGGAAAAGCATTTTCAGGGTTGACATTTAAAAAAATGCATGGAATGACGGTTTGACATTTGCAAGGAAATATTCGCCATACGTGAAAATTACTGGATGATAATTACGATGCCAATGGATTACAAATTTTATTTTTTTTTTGTATGCTTATCTATATTTACTTTGAGAATGTCCACTATAAGCTGGGAATGATGTCGATCGGCTACGATGAATGTCAATAAATAAAAAAGAATCGACAAATCAGGCTCCAAGAGTGCACCATTAGGCCCGGTGCACACAAGCGTTCTTTTGACGCGCGGTACCGCAGTGTCACCGCCTTTGCGTCTTACAGTACTCGCAAGTGAATTGAGTAGTGCACACACAAGTGCGATGACGCTGCGACATACATCGCGCGTCACCCTTGCGTGTAAAAAGACTCGCAGGTTTCCGCGAGACCGCTGCGTCACCGCACACGCGGTTGCGTCTTTGAGTACATTGTTTGTTATTGAACAGTGAACACATGCGTGATTTTGACGCTAGTTAAATTCGAAAGCAAAATGTCCAACATGAAAGAATGTGATATAGAATTTATTTATCAATGAGATAAAAAGTTTCTAGAAATATGGAGTGTTGCTTCCGAGGCGCACACCATGCCCGCAAAAGAAAAGAGCTACGTTGATATGTGTTAGCCGAATATTTTGTGATTTCACCAAATGATTTTACACTCATTCGAAAATAGCTAAAAAAAAACTTGTCAGAATTTTTTCTTATAATTGTAAATGATGTTTAAAATATTCCTTTTGTTAGCCGATGATCAACATAAGGATGTACCCAATAAAGTCGTTTATTTTTAAACACTAGGTACGCGAAACTTACTCGTTTCTTTTTATGAACCTCTATTGCTGCAGGCAAAATGCGAACTGCAGATTGAATCCTGCGAGAAAAACCCGCATGTGTGCATTGAACTATTGCGGCACCGCAGCGACACCCCTCCGGTACCGCGCGTCAAAAGAAGGCATGTGTGCACCGGGCCTTAGGATGTTCACATTCTTAAATATACTTGTCATGCAGTCAAAATATCATGCTTGACAAGCCGCTGGATAGAGTTTTTACGTTTCAAGCCTAGCGTTTTTTTCTTTTTAAGTTTAGAGCAGGGAACCGAGCTGTACAAAAAAAATATGTGTTTCTTTTTTAGGTCAGACACATCAGAGTGCTCAGGTTGTGTTTTTTTTTTTGTCAATCAGAGTGCATTCTATGAGTTCCGAATAAAATGACCGAGCAGATGAATTGAAAAACTTTATTAGTTTTTCGTTTGATATGACAGAGGCAGAGAGCGGAAAAAAACCCAAGCAAACTAATTAAAATGGATATCGACGCCTTTGACAGCTCAGGGCTCCAGTGCGTGTGATCGAACTCTGCTCAGAGCGTACTCGACATGCTCAAGCTCTGATCAGTGCTCTGCTCAGAGTTTAAAAAGAAAATCGCCTATTACCAAAATCAGGCCAATATCGGGCTTGTTAAACAAATTTAAGAAAGTGAACGCCCTTATTAATGCTCCGAGCAAATAGTTGTAGTTGTAGTATTTCGTACGACATAACATATCTGTTTGAATATACATAGGTGGACATATTTTATGTTGTATCAAATAACATGGCTGTTTAAACGGTGCGGTGAAATAAGTCCAAGTGAAATAAGGCCAATTTTCAAAAATTGGCCTTATTGCACTTTGATGAAGTAAAATAAGGCCAATTTTTAGCAGTTGGTCTTATTTCACTTTGACAAAGTGAAATAAGCACCTGTTTAAACATAATTCTAACAAAATTCACGTTACGTAGCTGAGTCTGATGGTACGTTCTTTTCCTAACAATATTTAACTTTTGAAATAAAAAGTTTCGTTCCTTTACTTTGAAACTCTGTGATTTTCTGTGCATTTCAAATTTCAGTCCAAAGTTCTGTCAAAGTTCATATAAAAAAAAATTTAAATAAGAAAATAAAATTCTTCTAAAATGCACGGCAAATATTTAAAAAGCAATTTTATAATTGCATTATTATGTATTATTGGGTACATTCGATAACAAAAATCACATCTTACACCGAGAGTGAGAATCCCGGCACTCAAACTTTTTTTTATTTTTTGACATTTTTAACGAAATTTTCTCGCGAATTATCATGGATTACTGTGCCGGAATTTGCAGTTCCGATAAAAACGTGATTTGGCAATCATTATGTTTTTTTATTTTGTGTACAATCAATTTGGTTTAATTGAGTCTTTTGTATTAAGCCGACGTAGCTGGTAGACGAAAAGAACTTAACCGCAGAGAAAATTTTGAACACCGAAC
Organism: Chrysotoxum bicinctum; assembly: GCA_911387755.1. Lineage (NCBI taxonomy): Eukaryota > Metazoa > Arthropoda > Insecta > Diptera > Syrphidae > Chrysotoxum > Chrysotoxum bicinctum. The sequence continues at coordinate 13,606 of CAJVQW010000062.1, forward strand.
ACTCTGGACAAAAAAATATTACTACTCTCCGAAATGAACGCAAAATTTAAGAAATATACGTTAACAACAGGAAAATACACTTATGACTTTGGAAAGTTTAATTCAAGATTCTGAAATAGAGATTTCCGAATTGCCGTCTGATTTCCGGAAAAGTATGAATTTATGCAAACAAAGTTTAAAAATCGTTTCATTATTAAAGTAAGTTTTTATATATGTACCTAACAATATTCTTTAAAAATTTTCAAGAACAAAATTTGGGATGCCAATTTTTAGTATTTAGTAGTATAGATTTTAGGAAATAATTTCGAAAAATAATCGTTCACACGTTTTAAAAATAAATATTGATTTTTCAAAAATAAACTTGCAAGTTGTTTTTCGAAAAATCAAAAAAATATTTTTTCAAATATTTTTATATACAGTATTATTTTAAACTCAAGGGGGCTCCTGCTGAAAATTTTTGGTTAAAATCGTTAGAGCCGTTAATGAGAAATTCGAAAATCAAAAAAAAACGGTTCTATGGCAGGTACCATATTAATAACATTTTTCCCCAAAACTTTTTTTAACCAAAATATAGTTCATGGTTATAAGATCTAAGCAATTTTCTTATTTAAATCGTTAGAGCCGTTTTTGAGATTATTTATCTCATTATTATTATTATTATTATTATTATTATTATGCATTACGGGTGTAGGGGGGTACCGTTAGTTTTAGAGCTAAAAAAAATTTCAATTTTCCCTATAGGAAATCACCGAAGACCTCGATTTTTTTTTCCAAATGCAGAACTTGCCCTTTAGTACTTACCTTTATCGCAAGTAAAAATACTTAAGTTTTCTTAAACTTTGTTTACTTTTGTTTAGTTAAAACTTATTTTTATTTAAACATATTAGATAACTAAAAAACAAAGAAAAAAGTTGAAACAAGTAAGTTTAAAAAAAGATTGAAACTGAACACAAAAAACATGTCTGCTAGTGACTTTCTGTCATATTCTTCACCATCATGAACCTACATATGGTTGCAATATACTTACATTTTTTCCTAGAGGAGTTTGGAAAAATGTCACAAGTCAAAAAGTTTAGGGAAGTAGTTAAAAAATATTCAGAGAAAGAGTTAAGACAATACAGGAAGTTATAAAATCTCACAAATTTTTTATTTCGACCTATAAACAAATGTGAACAAAATGTGAAATTATGATATCTGGAAAAGAAGTTTCCCAAACAGAACTTTATAAAACCTTCTGAATCGAAATGGGTATGTTGGTTTGTTTTATTGTTATCCCGGATTGTAGAGTTTTTCCGAATTCTCAAACGTAAGGACTATTGCGTGTGATTAAGGCAAGGAGAAGTCTTGGAAATATAGGATCATATCATTCCATTAAATTAGTAGCTGGTACAAAAAATGTTTTATATTGTTCCAATATTAAACTGAAAGCTTTTTTTGTAACCCTATTGCATAACTGGTGGCGTTTGTTTTCAATTTTAATCAACGCCTAAAGGTATATAATCGTACTAATCAACAAGTGCTTTTGAGAAAATCTAGAGTGTTCTTCTCTTGTCGAACTTTTTTCATAATTAGCTATCTACTTTCAGCTGTTTTAAATATAATAATTTTGTTTTGCCTACATAGAGAAAGTTGCCTATTTTAAGTTGCGTCATAAAATTTTCAAGTTGCAATGAATATTATCAGATATAATTCAAAATCGCCCCAGCCTAGACCATCTCTTATAAATTAAAGTTGGTTACAAATTTTATCATTTTAAAATATGGCATTTATGCCCGATTTCACTAAGGACTTTTAAACATTTAAGAGGCTTCTAAACCTTAAAATGAGATGTTTTGGTTTCACCAAGCGCTTTTAAATTAAACAAGCTTTTAAACACCCTTATAAACTAAATGCCCATTTTTGGCTCATTAAATTTTAAAAGTGTCATTGAAATGTCATCAGATGTAGATAACAACAATTGGTTATAAGTATAGCAGCTGAAATTATCGTTCTGTAAGGATTTAGTGTTCAATTTTTGAAGAAACAAAATAAATAAATTAATACTGAATATTTAAATGATTTGTTTCTTTATTTCGAAAAAAATATTGATCGTCTTCATCCAATAATAAAGTGCAACACAAAGTTATTCGCTGAGCAAGAATATTCCTGGTTCACAGAAATACATTATACGAGTATGACTTCAAAATGTGGTTCCGACTTTCCAACGCATCTGTGGATGAGTTTGTTGAATATGTTTGGTCTTCATTTGGAACCAAAACAAACCCAACAATGCAATAAAAAAAAATTAAGTGGTTATTACTTAACGATTTTATGCCACGGAATGTCAGTATCAGAATCTTTCCAAATAGCTATTTTGTGTGCATTTCTTTTTTTTTTTTTTCATTTCTTGGCATTTGTTTGAACACATAACGCTTTCTCATTTCTTCTCATACATTTCGCTCGTTAGAAAGAAAAAAGCAATTTATTTTTCCCAGGGATGTGAAGAGAACTCAATTTTAACAAAAATTTCCCCAAAATGTCCCTTTTATAGATTGGTGAAACTAAAAATTTTTAAGAGCCTGATAAAATTTAAGAGGATTTTTGATAAAAGTGCTTTTAGTGTTTGTTTATGAAATCGGCCATTAAAGTTCAAAATCTATTGACCAAATTTATTGAATTAAGGCATTTTAGCTATCTATCTTTCTTAATAAAATCCAAAAAGAATTAACATTTCAAAAATCATATGCGTATTGACAGGGCCCTAATACAATAGTCAACTAATGAGTCCATGTGAGATAGCCGGGACGAAACACCAATTTTGTGGTCAAAGAACGATATTTTGACTCAAAATTCAACAATTCCAATAACAGTACTATGATTTATTCTTGACTGATTTATTTCAGTAGTACATAAAGAGTGGGCCAAATTCAAGTTTATTTTTCAAAATACAATAAAATGAACAAAATTAAATTTTCCCCATGTATTATGTCTTTATTAGTTAGAGCAAACATTCCCATTAATTATGGGACACAACGTCGTTCAAGTGGCTTCCCTGTCTGTTTTCAATTGCTGAGTCAATTGGATCTTGTAAGCGAATAATTATTGATTTTTGTGGGGAATTCTCCTCAGGCTAGTGCGTGAAATGTTGAGCTGTAGAGATCGATGGCGAGTTGATTTTCCTAGTAGCCACATTCTCGTATGTGCGTATCGCACGACGACGGGGACCATACGTGTTGTCCACTAGCACCAGTCTTACGAAATTTTTGCACAAATTTGCAAAAACTTCATTTCAAAAACGCACTGTTTGGTCTACGCAGCACTCACTTTGCAAATAAGTTTTCAATATTTTCCAACGTTGTTTAAGCTTAAAGTGACTCATTTCGTTCCGTGGAGGTATGATACTGACTTTAAATCCTTGTTCTTTTTGAAGTAAAACTTTGGCGGTAAAAAATTGTCTATGCAGTTGTCAGTGACATATAAAAACGACACGTTATCATTCAAAGAGCAGAACATGTTTTTAGAATTATTGTTCGAACTATATACATATATTGGCTATTGTGGCTTGCTGCAATAGTTAGATAAAAACAATTAGATCCGTACCAAAGCGTAAGAACTGCCTACACAATACAAAATTTGGAACAGCCTGGAGATGCCTGATTCGCACTCCCTTGACAAGACCAACGATGATGCATTTGGACCGATGCGGAGAAAAGTTTGTCTTGGGGGGCTAGTCTTGCACTGGGCTGGAAGGGAGTGGCTACCTTTCATTCAGATAAAAAGCAACTGGGACCTAGTCCTGGGCCGTCAGTGCTTGAGGTTAAGCAGTGGGGTTAAGCCATAATCGGCAGGTATCCACTTAAAGCTTAATTTCAGATCTGTTCGAACTATATTCGAGGTTATTCAAAACACTTTAAGAACATGTTTTTTCGCAAAAAAAGAATGTTTTTAATAAAAAAAAAACAACTACAACAACTAACCAACATAACAATTAAAAACATGAGGCCGAACAATTTCACAATCAAAACCTAGTTCCCTTTGTAAGAAAAAACACAAATAAATATAATATGTATTATTTGGTTTAGTAGTCTCCATGTTGTGTGTTTATTAGTAATAAATGTGAAATCGATAAAATTTTTTATAATTGTATATAATTTATTTTATTTATTTAGTTTCGACAAAGTTTTAACACAACATTAATTATATATTTAATAGTAAGCGACGCGTTTCGGATCTTATGTATCCATCTTCGGGCTTGATTTCTTTACTTGTGCGTTGTTTGCCAAGCTTAACTTTGTGTGGTGTTGTGTTTTGCTTTTTGTTGATCGTGGTTATGTTGATGGTCCATTTGTCTCGTTTTAATTTTGTTGACTGTTTTGGTATTTGATAGCTGTGTTATAGAGTATATTTGGTTTAATTGTTAATTTGTCGTTGAGTATGTTGTCTTGTTCAGTCTTGTACGATTTGTATATTTCATATTCTTCTAGTGCGTATAGTTTTGTTCCTTTTTTACAAAAGTGAAGGGGTATTAAGTTCGTCTCAAAGTCAGTATAATTGTGATTTTTGTCTATTAAGTGTTGTGCAAATGCAGATTTAGTGTTTTGTTTCGGTCTATGTTCCGTAAATCTGTCATAAAATGTTCTACCTGTTTGTCCAATGTAAAAGCTATCACAATTATCGCAATTTATTTTGTATACACCTGATGAGGATTTTGTGTCGTTTGTTGTTTTGATTTGGAGTATTTTTTGGATATTATTTCTGGTTTTAAATGAAATGTTTATGTTTATTTTCTTTAATTCATTTTGTAGAATATGTGGGAGTATATTTGTGTAGTCTATTGAAATGTATTTGTTGTTGTTGTCTATTGTGGTTTCATCTGTTGATTTTTTGTTTTTGTTTTTAATTTTCTTTTTGTTTATCTATTAGTTTGTCTATTAATTCTGATGTATAGCCGTTTGTTGTTGCAATTTGTTTGATAATGTTTACGTCTTCATCATAATCTTTTTTAGTCATTGATATATTTAAGAGTCTATTGATAAAAGCATGGTATGCTGCCATTTTTTGTGTTTGTGGGCGGTGGGAGTTTTTGTGTATAGTTATATCTGTTGTTGTTGGTTTTCTATAAACTTTGTAATTTAATTTGTTGTTGTTTTTATAAATGTTAAGGTCCAGAAAGTTAATTGAATTATCATTTTCAATTTCTGTGGTGAAGTTTATTTTGTTGTTAATATTGTTTATATATTTTTGTAGCATGTCAATTTGTCTGTTGGTTCCATCGAAGATGACGAAGGTGTCGTCGACATATCTCGAATAGAATATAATTTTTTGGTAGATATTGTGTGTTTCTGTTGTTTAGTATGTAATTATTTTCAAAGTTGTTTAAGTATATGTCAGCCATCAAACCGCTTAGTGGTGAACCCATGGCTAGACCTTCTTCTTGTGTGTAATATTTATTGTTAAATTTGAAATAGTTTTGTTTGAGTGTTATTTGTAGAAGTATTATGATTTCGTTGATTTGTTGATTGTTTAATTTTCCGGTAGTTGTTAAGTTGTCTTTTATTATTTTAACTGTGTCATCTATTAAACACTTAATGCTACATAACACTGAATACTTAGCTACTTTTTGTCTTAAAAACTAAGCACTAAAATTTACAAAATAATTTATGAAAAATAAAAAAAAAAAACACTTATAAATAAACTTTTTGCTTTCTGTTAGCAATTGTCAAATATAAACCAGCATTGCCATATGCGAAGAATTTACAAATTCGTAAGCCCTTTTTTTCTACCTAAAATATTTTCTTGAGAGAGAATACAAAGACGATTTGAGCTCTCAAATCATGCAATTATTATTATTAGACATTAAAAAAATCTATCCATGCACAGTAGATGGAGACAGTGTGGAATTACACCTAAAAGACTTTGATCCACCCACTGTTCAATGTGAAAATATAGAAGATGTAATTCCACCAAAACAATCCAGACAGCACGATTACACTGACGTACACTATTAAGACAAGGACTTGACTAGGTATTTAAACTTATAAAACTGACTGACTAACTTACAGAGACACCGATTACCCACGAACTGACTGACTCGGACGAGGAATGCAATTACAATGAAAGTCTAAATGAATTTCTATAATGTACTTATTGGACAGAACTAATTTATTCATTAACATACCTAGTAAGTACCTATAGAAACAAAAAATTAAGTAAAAAAATAGCTTTTGTAATTTATGTTTTTCTTCAAATACGAAAAAATTTTTTTTCATTTTTTTTTTTTTTAGTTATGAGTTTGAAATTATTTTTTTTTTAAACTGCTTATAGGTATTATTAATTTTTGAATAATATGATCCGACTTTTGGCTTTAAAAAAATGTAGTATAACACTTTATTGTAAAAAATGCCGTTATTTTTAGATATTTTTTTTTCCATTTTAAGTAAAGTTCGCCCTCCTGCCTTAACGCTTAGACCCCCTCCGCTTCCATATTAAAAAATACTTTTAACTAACTGAGTTATAGTACACTCCCCACTGAGGTATCAGTACACCTACTGTTATGTATGTAAATATAAAATGCTAATGGTTTATTTAAAATATTATATAGCTTCTAAAAGGAAATTTTTGCCCTTATTTTAATTTTTACTATCTCAAAATTTTAAAAATTTTATTGACCGGTTTTGAGATATTCTGGTAGTTTAAAGTTTGAATATAAAACTGTACAAACTAAGCGATACAGACATCATTTTTATGGCGATTCAAGAAGTCCTGTCTTGTCTCAAAGCGGCTATTAAATAACTGGACTCGATCTCTACTAACTCTATAACAGCCCTTAACTGCTGTTCATCTCTTATGGAGATAGCGCAAAGGCATAACGAACTGTAAGGCTGATGAACTCACCAAACGTGGAACGACATTACCTATTACCTGATAAGTATAAGTATACCCATCGCTGCATGAAAATTTATGCTAAAGCAAGATGCTATTGAGAGGACAAACCTTAGATGGAATAATTTATAACCAACTGTCTGATGACAAAACAGATCTGGCCAATGCTTGCTCTGAAACGTTCCGAGTGTTTGATATCCTTAAGCCGATGGCATACAAGATCCGTAATTGGTGTCATAACTGGACACTGTCTTATAGGCAAACAAGCAACGAGGCGGGGCGTTTATTCAAACGATTTTTGCAGAAGCTGTATGGATGCCCTGCTCTATACCATAGACCTCAACTTGGAGAGTTTTTCTTCAAGGAATATTGTGATCTAATTAATATATAAATTTCTAATCTCTCCAGCTTCATAAGGAGTCTAAAATAGTTCAACGAGAGGGAGAAAATATTTAGATATAATGTGCCTTCACAATGACCAGAATTGGTCTAAGTGTATGAGCTGTGACGAGGGCACCTACTTCAGCCTAACCTAAGTTAAAATAAGACTTAAATCTTGACACCAGGATGTTTAAAATAATCTTGCACCCACATTTATCATTTTAAAATTGTAGGTACTATTTGGTTCGAGCTCAGTATACATACGAGTAAGTGTAATTAATTATAAATGAAAGTTGGAGCCGGATTAAAGCCTTTATTTTGTTGTTAAGGGAAACTATCGATTAAAGACCCTCACCTTTTAAAGTCATATGTAAACACTGTCAATCGTATCGACGTGTCCAAGTCGGGAAAAAAGTTCACTTTTCATTTCCATTATCCCGCAACATAAACATCTGCTGTGTCGTTTCAAACGTTTTACTTTCTTTTTCATGAGCCAAATGACAATGACAGTACAGGTACCGAATCATAGCAACATTTACCACCAAAGGGAATACCAGATGAGCTTAGACGATAAGAGAGGCGCAGTAATTCTAAGTTCAGACGGCTGCCGGCTTTGGCTGCCGTAGAAGATTATATATCTTTTTTGTTTTATGGGAGCACCATACATAAAGCAGCCACATGGGACGGGCATGAAAGTATGTGCACTCAGGCGATCCGAAAATATTACGAACGTAGCAAAGCGCTTTCCGTTCTAGACTCTGGACACATAAAGTATCTGGTTGGTACGCATTCAGTGAAGTAGCCTAGGCTGTTTGGTTTTAAAGCGTAGGTTGATTATTATGGGCACTTGAGTTAACTGCCTGGTTTAAGTTTTCTTCTGTTTTCTTGCCACTTTAAATGAAGGTTAGTGTGTCAGCAATGTTTGTTTTAAGTAGGGACATGACGTTTTTGTTGCGCCTTTAATCTATTTTCGGTCTATTGATTTATCAAGTTAAATAAAAAATAAAAATTAAGTACTGGCCAACAAATTTATTCCTAAATATTTATTTTCAAAAATAGTGTTAGAGATTTCTTGAAAAAAATTTCACAAATTCTGAATTATAGCTTTCCAAACCACTTTGGAATAAATCTGCTTTCAAATTTAGCAAAAAATTGACCCTGTTAATAATCGATATGCAGAATTTCGAAACATAGTTTTTAAATTATAGAATTTGAAATTATAATAGAGAATCTTTGTTAGACTTAGAGATTTTTGAATTAAAGAATATTTAAATATCGTTTGCTGTACGCTTTGGTCGAAAAAAAAAATTACATAAAAAGGGTTTTTAAATTGGCATGGGAAGATTTTGGTGGAAGATTACGTTGGCTAGTGCTACAGAGCGATAATAACCAATTTCTTATGACCAAAATTGAACCATATGGACCTAGACGACATATGGTTCCAACAGGACGGCTCTATCTTACGTGCCACACAACGGATGCCACGATTGTATGAATGATTTGAGGGTAATATTATCTCTTGCATCTCTCGGATCTGTGCCACTGTGACAAGCCGAGGCAGACATTTGAACGATGTCATATTACATAGATACATAAATACAAATTGTTTGTTAATTTTTCAAACACACCTTGTTTTATCCTATTCCAATATTTCGCGCCCATATTGAAAAACCCTTTACAAGAGATATAAAACTGATGTAATAATAATCCAGTACAAACTAAAAGTTAATACATACAATAAATTTTAATCTAAATCTAAAATTTAAACTTTTTGTTCTCACTCAAAGTTTTTCAAAATATTGTTTTTAATTGAGATTGATTGTTTTTGGGATGTTTTCGAAAACGGAACTTCCGACATATACCTATGTAGGTACCTATGCATTCGTAAAAAAAAATTGAACTTGAGATTCTGATCATTGTTGACACTACAATTCTGTCTGTCTATTCGACTACTCGGCTCGGCTGATTTTTGTTATTTGTTCTAAGACAAAAACTAAAATGCAAATCGCACGAACTTGCTCTTATATAAAAGTACTTTGGATTTAAAATACATTTTATAAATATATAACATGGATGTAATGAGATGAAAATGTTCAAATGCATGGAAGTGCCTGATTTCCGGAAAAGTATGAATTTACGCAAATAAAGTTCAAAAATCGTTTTATTAAAGTAATTTTTTGTATTACAAATTTCTTTCAATTTTTTCTAGAACAAAATTTGGAATGCCAATTTTAAGTGCTGAGTAATATAGATTTTAGGAAATAATTTCAAAAAATAATAGTGTGAACGATTTTAACTTTTAAAAAATAAATTGGATTTTTTTTTTCAAAAAACAAAAACAGAAATTTTCGAATATTTGTATACACAATATTATTTTAAACTTAAGGGGGCTCCTGGTAATCATTTTGGGTTAAAATCGTTAGAGCCGTTAATGAGAAAGTCGAAAATCAAAAAAAAACGTTCTATGACAGGTATCATTAATAACATTCTGCCCCCAAAAATTTTTTTTTACAAAAATGTAGTCCATGTCCATAATATCACACATAATTTTTTTTTATTAAAATCGTTAGATCAGTTTTCGATATAAATAAGATTATGCATTACGGGTTTATGGGGGGTGTCGTTGGTTTCGGAGCCAAAAAAAAATCAATTTCCCCTCTAGCGAATCACCGAAGACCCTTAACTACCGGGATTCAAGAACATATGTATTGTAGCTTAGGCTGTAGTTCGAGGTACAGACAAACAGACACACTGAAACATGTTTTTTGTGTACTAAATTTTCCTTAAAATTTTTATAAAAAAAAATTGATATGCAAAATGTTAGTATTCAATAAAATACATTTTATAACGTAATTTAAAAATTTATTCGTGTATCCGTTTTAAAGATATCGAATTTTCAAAAAAACAATGGATTATTTGTTTTTAAATCCAAAAACTATTTTTTCGAAAAAAATTTTAATTTATATTCTTTCAAATGCAAAGGAGCCGTTGATGAGAAATTTGAAATTCAAGAAAACCGTCGTTAATAATATTTCCCCCCAAAATTTTTTTAACCAAAATGTAGTCCATGTCCAAGATATCACGCCTAATTTTTTTTTTTTTAAAGTCGTTAGAGCCGTTTTCGAGATAAATAAGATTATGCATTACGGGTGTATGGGGGGTACCGTTTGTTTCAGAGTTAAAAAAAAAAAAATTCAATTTGCCCTCTAGGGAATCACTGAAGCCTCTTAATCTTAAGTACCGATTTTGAAGAAAATACCTCCAGTAGCTTAGGCTGTAGTTCGAGGTACAGACATATACAGACATACAGACTTTCTTCGTTTTCGCTATCATCGTAATGTCAACTTTGATCAAAATCTCGAGTTCGATTTTTTTTGCAAATGCAGAACTTGCCCTATAGTACCCATATCGCAAGTAATAACGATTCCTGAATTAAATTTTTTTTCGAAATCTTATAAAATATTTTTTTTTGTCAAAAACTTTTCCACAAATTTAAATGTCATTTAGTTAAGGCAAGATAATGGTTAAAAGGAATTTCAAAAAAAATGATTATTAATAGTACTCCGCTTAAGACCATTTTTTTGTTTTATTGATTTTCTCAAAAACGGTACAATTGATTTTGATAATTCTATTATGCGAAAGAAACCCAAAAGCATGGATGATTCATTAAAATGTTTAAAGATTTTTTTTACATTAAAAGAATTCAATTTTTTTTTTCAAACTCAATATTCATGCTCGATTTTTTGAAACTTGACGATCAACATTTTTTTTAATCTACAAAATTTGAGAAAAAACATTTGTATTTTATCTTAAAATAACGGTACCCACCAAACAAATTTTTAAAAATGGTTTTCGAAAATCGTATTTTTCTCAAAAACGGCGCCTAGAATTTTGATAAAAAAATTTGTGTCTTTCACTTATTTTTTGCGTTCTATTATCTGAAAACAAAACACAATTGAATTAATGACTGTACCTATCATAGAACCATAGAACATTTTTTCAAATTTTTATTTTATCACTACCAGCATATCGGATTTTAACGATTTTTTTTATAAAGAAGCTCCTAGAAAGTTTGAAAAACACTGCATTTCAAAACTATAAAAATATTTTTTAAATATTTGAAACAAAAATTCAGTGCAAATGAGCTTAAGTGTTAATCAAATGAAATAAAACAACGTGCTGTTACGTAATAGATTGAGATTTTAAAAATAAATATTATTAGAGAAAAATGTTGATAAGCATAAAACACATTTTTTAAACTAGCTATTTTAGTAGTAAGAGATAAAAACAGAGCAGACAAAGAACTAAGCAAATCTAAATCTATGCTAGAAAAAAAAATTATATATTATCGTTATAGCGGATTCATTAAAAAACTAAGCTTTTATTTTGAAAATTCTTAAAACATTTTCAAAGAAAAAATTTTGGTATGTCAACTTTAATTATTTATACTTATGACTTAAAGGTAGATACTATAAGTCAAGTTATGCATTCGTAAAAAAAAATCGAACTCGAGATTTTAATCAAAGTTGTCACGATACGATGATAGCGAAGACGAGAAAAGTGGGTCATTCCTATCTGTTCAGTCTGATGGGCAACAGCATAAGCGCCTTGGCCGATTTTATTTAAACTTTGCAGAAAGCATTTTTAAATTACCCACCTCACTCGATTTAATTTTGAGATTTTGTCAACAAAACTCTAGAATTTGACTCTTTTGTCCATTTTCTCAAACACTTTGTCTAGTCGCTTACTTGAACAAAACTTCTATAAATTTTAATTTAAAGTCTATCAAAATTCACATACAAAAATAAAATTGTATAGAAATTGGAATTTTACACGAACAGACATACAAATCTTTATTGTAATTTTAAACATCAAAACAAATGCTCATAAGTATGTATATCAAATAAAATATTTATATACATATGTACATATTCTATACATATACGTATGTATGTGTACTGACCAAAATTACTAATTCCTAGCCATTTGCAGATTTAGACAGTACGCGAAGAGACATATTGTATCCTAATATTTACTGTACATACATTCTTATAAATATATAATTATTTTATTCGACATTAAATTTTTGTGTGTGGCAATCATGGTAGCCGAGCCGGCTTATATGAATATGTTCATACAAATGTAATTTTCCTATCCTCACAACACATCAAATGGATGTATCCATGGATAGAGTTTTCTCATTCTTTCATTATTCCTATTTTTACTTGCGACTTATAGGTACTATAAGGCAAGTTATGTATTCGTAAAAAAAATCGAACTCGAGATTTTGATCAAAGTTGACATTACGATGATAGCGAAGACCGAAAAAGTGGGTCTCGCAATTCTGTCTGTCTGTCTGTCTGTCTGTTCGATTACAGCTAAACGGCTCTGCCGATTTTCTTCAAACTTGGTAGATATGGGTTTTGATTTTTTATCCCCGGATGTTTTTTGATTTGATTTTTTATGACCAAAAATAACGGTACCTACCATACGATTTTTTTCCGAAATTTTATAAATATTTTTTTTTTCTCAAAAACTGTCCCTGCGATTTTCTTAAAAAAAATTCAAAAAATTTAATTTAGTTGAACCTAGGTAATGGTCGAAAAAATTTTTCAAAAAAATGAGTAGTTTTGGTACCCCCCTTGGGACCATTTTTTTTTGTTTTTGATTTTCTCAATAACGGTACCACCGATTTTGATAATTTTTTTTATGCTAAAGCTTCCCAGCAGTTTGAATATTATTATGTATTCAAATTTTCCAAAACAAATTTTTTGGATTTTTAAAAAAACTTTCAAAATTTTTTCTTGAAAACTCAATATTTCGAAAACCCCATGCTCGATTTTTTCAAAACTTGATAAATAAAAGTTTGGAAAAATAATCTACGATATAAGAGCAAAATAAATTCATTTTACCTAAAAATAACGGTACCTTCCATACAAATGTTAAAAAATGGTTTTCGAAAATCGTATTTTTTTGGAAAACGGTTCCGAGAATTTTGCTTAGATTTTTTTTCTTTCTATTATTTTTTAATATCTGTAATTTAATAAAAAAAAATTTGCAAACAAGATATTACTGACTGTACATACCATAGAACGATTCTTTAAAATTTTGAATTTCTCATTATCAGCGCAACGGATTTTAATGAAATTTCGTAGAGAGAAGCTTCTAAAAAGTTTAAAAACTATTGCATTTCAAAACTTTAAGAAAAATATTTTTTTGAATTTTGAAAAAAAATCAATTTTTTGTTTTTTGAAAATTCAATGTCTCGAAAACGGCTCAATCCTTTTTTTGTAAATTTAATTTTTATTCATACAATAATAAAAACTTCAAATTGGCGTACCAACATTTTTTCTTAAAAATGTTTTAAAATTTTCTTATATAAAACCTTATTTTTTAAGAAACCACTACAAAGACTTATAATTTTTGTTCTTGCATAAATCTATATTTGCTTGAATCACATGGCATCCTATTCTTACCTTTAACTACTAAAGAAGTTTTTTTTAGTCATTTAAAAAATGAATTTTATGCTTATGAACAGTTTCTCTAATAACATTCATTTTTGAAATTCTTAGTCTTTTACATAGGAGCAAGTTCGTGCGACCCAGTCGTGCATTTTATTTTCTTTCGATACATATTCTCAACCAAATTTAATTTTTCTCGTTCTCCTTTTATTTCTACACCCATATTTTGAATATTCTTGACTCTCCAAAATTTAGCAGAGACAAACCTAACAAGTACTATTGCCTCAATCGTTCGTCTTTATGAGAGTACTATAAGGTTTATATACACAGGGAAGACATAAAAACAGAATGCCATG
>CAJVQW010000063.1:0-26515 GCA_911387755.1 Chrysotoxum bicinctum
TTAACCTTAAATATTTAATGTCACCTTCCACGCCGATAACTTTGTAATTATTTGTTCTGCACTTAATGAATCCTTTCAACTGGATATCATATTTTTTCCCGATTTATCCATTTGTCACAAATTAAAATTCCCATCGCAGAAAAATTAAATTTTGTTGTTGTTGTAGTTCATTGTGGTGGTACGTACGTAGGTTTAACTTTATGTCATAAAATCTTTGAGCTTATACGGGGGTACCTTACCTAGTGAGTGTGTTTTTTTTTTTGTACGAATATTCTGTTGTGTTATGAGAAATGTCCTTATTTTTCGCATTTACCTTCAGTTCAGTTGTTTTTAATTCTTTATTCGACTTTTTCTCGTGGAAAATCTGCAAGGTTTCATACTTTTATGGCAAATGGCAAAGTTTTACGAAGTGAAATGTGAAACGAAGGTTTTAGTGTTCGTTCATTCGTTCAAGCAAACCGGAAGCCAATAAAACAAAGCACACGATTATTTTTCATATTTCTTATGTGCTTGGTAGATTTATTTCAAGCAAAGCTAAAGGTTATTAATTGTGTAAATGTTGTTTTTTTCATTCGACGCAGGTTTTAATAAAAGCTAACTTAAGCAATAACAAAGCAAAGAAATATAAGTTTTATTGAAAGACCTTTAAAAGGGGCAAGCAGGTATTCACTGATTGTGAATGGAACAAGGGTTTCTTTATTCTCAGAACAGATTGATGAGAAGCTTTGCCAAATACCTCAATGCTGTAAAGTAGTCTTAGGATACTTTTTGTTACACCATGACTTTCTTACTCAGTCACGCAACTTCAAAAGCAATAAAATGATATCATCGTCTTCGTATAGCCTTTCTCCAATACAAATTTTAACGCAAGGCTTATTTTTAAAGTACGAGTACATACAATACAAATACAAAACAAATACACTACAAATACAATACAAATACAATACAAATACAATACAAATACAATACAAATACAATACTAATACAATACAAATACAATACAAATACAATACAAATAAAATACAAATACAAAACAAATACAATACAAATACAATACAAATACAATACAAATACAATACAAATACAATACAAATACAATACAAATACAATACAAATACAATACAAATACAATACAAATACAATACAAATACAATACAAATACAATACAAATACAATACAAATACAATACAAATACAATACAAATACAATACAAATACAATACAAATACAATACAAATACAATACAAATACAATACAAATACAATACAAATACAATACAAATACAATACAAATACAATACAAATACAATACAAATACAATACAAATACAATACAAATACAATACAAATACAATACAAATACAATACAAATACAATACAAATACAATACAAATACAATACAAATACAATACAAATACAATACAAATACAATACAAATACAATACAAATACAATACAAATACAATACAAATACAATACAAATACAATACAAATACAATACAAATACAATACAAATACAATACAAATACAATACAAATACAAATACAATACATACAATACAAATACAATACAAATACAATACAAATACAATACAAATACAATACAAATACAATACAAATACAATACAAATACAATACAAATACAATACAAATACAATACAAATACAATACAAATACAATACAAATACAATACAAATACAATACAAATACAATACAAATACAATACAAATACAATACAAATACAATACAAATACAATACAAATACATACAAATACAATACAAATACAATACAAATACAATACAAATACAATACAAATACAATACAAATACAATACAAATACAATACAAATACAATACAAATACAATACAAATACAATACAAATACAATATCTACAAATAATATACAAATACAATACAAATACAATACAAATACAATACAAATACAATACAAATACAATACAAATACAATACAAATACAATACAAATACAATACAAATACAATACAAATACAATACAAATACAATACAAATACAATACAAATACAATACAAATACAATACAAATACAATACAAATACAATACAAATACAATACAAATACAATACAAATACAATACAAATACAATACAAATACAATACAAATACAATACAAATACAATACAAATACAATACAAATACAATACAAATACAATACAAATACAATACAAATACAATACACATACAATACAAATACAATACAAATACAATACAAATACAATACAAATACAATACAAATACAATACAAATACAATACAAATACAATACAAATACAATACAAATACAATACAAATACAATACAAATACAATACAAATACAATACAAATACATACAAACAATACAAATACAATACAAATACAATACAAATACAATACAAATACAATACAAATACAATACAAATACAATACAAATACAATACAAATACAATACAAATACAATACAAATACAATACAAATACAATACAAATACAATACAAATACAATACAAATACAATACAAATACAATACAAATACAATACAAATACAATACAAATACAATACAAATACAATACAAATACAATACAAATACAATACAAATACAATACAAATACAATACAAATACAATACAAATACAATACAAATACAATACAAATACAATACAAATACAATACAAATACAATACAAATACAATACAAATACAATACAAATACAATACAAATACAATACAAATACAATACAAATACAATACAAATACAATACAAATACAATACAAATACAATACAAATACAATACAAATACAATACAAATACAATACAAATACAATACAATACAATACAATACAAATACAATACAAATACAATACAAATACAATACAAATACAATACAAATACAATACAAATACAATACAAATACAATACAAATACAATACAAATACAATACAAATACAATACAAATACAATACAAATACAATACAAATACAATACAAATACAATACAAATACAATACAAATACAATACAAATACAATACAAATACAATACAAATACAATACAAATACAATACAAATACAATACAAATACAATACAAATACAATACAAATACAATACAAATACAATACAAATACAATACAAATACAATACAAATACAATACAAATACAATACAAATACAATACAAATACAATACAAATACAATACAAATACAATACAAATACAATACAAATACAATACAAATACAATACAAATACAATACAAATACAATACAAATACAATACAAATACAATACAAATACAATACAAATACAATACAAATACAATACAAATACAATACAAATACAATACAAATACAATACAAATACAATACAAATACAATACAAATACAATACAAATACAATACAAATACAATACAAATACAATACAAATACAATACAAATACAATACAAATACAATACAAATACAATACAAATACAATACAAATACAATACAAATACAATACAAATACAATACAAATACAATACAAATACAATACAAATACAATACAAATACAATACAAATACAATACAAATACAATACAAATACAATACAAATACAATACAAATACAATACAAATACAATACAAATACAATCAAATACAATACAAATACAATACAAATACAATACAAATACAATACAAATACAATACAAATACAATACAAATACAATACAAATACAATACAAATACAATACAAATACAATACAAATACAATACAAATACAATACAAATACAATACAAATACAATACAAATACAATACAAATACAATACAAATACAATACAAATACAATACAAATACAATACAAATACAATACAAATACAATACAAATACAATACAAATACAATACAAATACAATACAAATACAATACAAATACAATACAAATACAATACAAATACAATACAAATACAATACAAATACAATACAAATACAATACAAATACAATACAAATACAATACAAATACAATACAAATACAATACAAATACAATACAAATACAATACAAATACAATACAAATACAATACAAATACAATACAAATACAATACAACTACAATACAAATACAATACAAATACAATACAAATACAATACAAATACAATACAAATACAATACAAATACAATACAAATACAATACAAATACAATACAAATACAATACAAATACAATACAAATACAATACAAATACAATACAAATACAATACAAATACAATACAAATACAATACAAATACAATACAAATACAATACAAATACAATACAAATACAATACAAATACAATACAAATACAATACAAATACAATACAAATACAATACAAATACAATACAAATACAATACAAATACAATACAAATACAATACAAATACAATACAAATACAATACAAATACAATACAAATACAATACAATACATACAAATACAATACAAATACAATACAAATACAATACAAATACAATACAAATACAATACAAATACAATACAAATACAATACAAATACAATACAAATACAATACAAATACAATACAAATACAATACAAATACAATACAAATACAATACAAATACAATACAAATACAATACAAATACAATACAAATACAATACAAATACAATACAAATACAATACAAATACAATACAAATACAATACAAATACAATACAAATACAATACAAATACAATACAAATACAATACAAATACAATACAAATACAATACAAATACAATACAAATACAATACAAATACAATACAAATACAATACAAATACAATACAAATACAATACAAATACAATACAAATACAATACAAATACAATACAAATACAATACAAATACAATACAAATACAATACAAATACAATACAAATACAATACAAATACAATACAAATACAATACAAATACAATACAAATACAACAAATACAATACAAATACAATACAAATACAATACAAATACAATACAAATACAATACAAATACAATACAAATACAATACAAATACAATACAAATACAATACAAATACATACAAATACAAATACAAATACAATACAAATACAATACAAATACAATACAAATACAATACAAATACAATACAAATACAATACAAATACAATACAAATACAAATACAATACAAATACAATACAAATACAATACAAATACAATACAAATACAATACAAATACAATACAAATACAATACAAATACAATACAAATACAATACAAATACAATACAAATACAATACAAATACAATACAAATACAATACAAATACAATACAAATACAATACAAATACAATACAAATACAATACAAATACAATACAAATACAATACAAATACAATACAAATACAATACAAATACAATACAAATACAATACAAATACAATACAAATACAATACAAATACAATACAAATACAATACAAATACAATACAAATACAATACAAATACAATACAAATACAATACAAATACAATACAAATACAATACAAATACAATACAAATACAATACAAATACAATACAAATACAATACAAATACAATACAAATACAATACAAATACAATACAAATACAATACAAATACAATACAAATACAATACAAATACAATACAAATACAATACAAATACAATACAAATACAATACAAATACAATACAAATACAATACAAATACAATACAAATACAATACAAATACAATACAAATACAATACAAATACAATACAAATACAATACAAATACAATACAAATACAATACAAATACAATACAAATACAATACAAATACAATACAAATACAATACAAATACAATACAAATACAATACAAATACAATACAAATACAATACAAATACAATACAAATACAATACAAATACAATACAAATACAATACAAATACAATACAAATACAATACAAATACAATACAAATACAAATACAATACAAATACAATACAAATACAATACAAATACAATACAAATACAAATACAATAATAATACAATACAAATACAATACAAATACAATACAAATACAATACAAATACAATACAAATACAATACAAATACAATACAAATACAATACAAATACAATACAAATACAATACAAATACAATACAAATACAATACAAATACAATACAAATACAATACAAATACAATACATATACAATACAAATACAATACAAATACAATACAAATACAATACAAATACAATACAAATACAATACAAATACAATACAAAGTACAATACAAATACAATACAAATACAATACAAATACAATACACAAATACAATACAAATACAATACAAAATACAATACAAATACAATACAAATACAATACAAATACAATACAAATACAATACAAATACAATACAAATACAATACAAATACAATACAAATACAATACAAATACAATACAAATACAATACAAATACAATACAAATACAATACAAATACAATACAAATACAATACAAATACAATACAAATACAATACAAATACAATACAAATACAATACAAATACAATACAAATACAATACAAATACAATACAAATACAATACAAATACAATACAAATACAATACAAATACAATACAAATACAATACAAATACAAATACAATACAAATACAATACAAATACAATGCAAATACAATACAAATACAATACAAATACAATACAAATACAATACAAATACAATACAAATACAATACAAATACAATACAAATACAATACAAATACAATACAAATACAATACAAATACAATACAAATACAATACAAATACAATACAAATACAATACAAATACAATACAAATACAATACAAATACAATACAAATACAATACAAATACAATACAAATACAATACAAATACAATACAAATACAATACAAATACAATACAAATACAATACAAATACAATACAAATACAATACAAATACAATACAAATACAAATACAATACAAATACAATACAAATACAATGCAAATATGTAGGAAACATTTTTTTTTAATTTTATAGTTCTTAAAATAACGTATGGCGTATACGTACTATTTCTTTTCGAAGAAATGGGTTAAAGTTTATTCACACATACCAATATCTTTTGTTATTAGTTTTATTTTAAATCTCAAATACATCCCCTTTAGAGGCCGATAATGTAGGGTATTGAGAAAGTAAATGTCAAATTAGGAGATATTTTCGACTCCGAAAAAATAAATGCAGAGACCTCTTAGAGAGAGAGTCAAATGTTTTATTCATCTGCAAGTTACTAACACCCATTAAAAAATTTAAATGTGTGCGGTAATGGAAGACTTCCGATTTCCCAAATATAGATGAATTTAGACCAAAATTTATAAAAGATATCACATCTTAACTTTAAAAATTAATATCTGATTTTGAAGCATAATTAGCTATTTTTTTGGTCAAAATCTCTTGAGATATCGGATTACCGGAAGAGCCATTTTTGTTTGGATTGTGGAACTCATCGCATACGAGGAGAGCATCTAAAAACCCTATATAAGGAACCCCGAGGTCTGGCTCGGGCTCTCTTTTGCTTTTGGTGAATCGGCGATAATACTGCATCTTGAGAGAGTGTTGTTTTTTTATTGCGGACGGAAAATTGATGATTAAGTTCAGTCGTAAAGTTCTGTAAACGAAAAAATTTACATTTTGGATTTTTATCGTGAATCATAAATTTTTCTATATCGACAAAAACTAAAAATTAATCACTAATCGGTCCAGTAGCAAAAAAATATTTAAAACAAAAAAAAAAAGCGCACCATATAATAAAAGAAAAAAAAGTTCACGCGGTACAGTTTCATTATTGTCATAAAAAAGTATTGAGTGATCAATAAAAAAAATGAGTCTAACTAGATAAACTCAGTAGACCCTCAAATTTCTAAAAAAAAAAAACACAAAAAAAAAGGACTCCATGTGACATATGTACATGTGAAAAAAAAAGAAATAAAAGAAAAAAAAATAAATCTAACTAGTGACGTCATTCATCACGCCACCAACTCATGAGCTTCCCCAGCAATCTTAACATTATTAACAGTACAGTAAATAAATAAGTGATAAAAACGAAAAATAACAAGCCGATAATAGAATTCAAAATTATAAAAAAAAGACACATAAAGAAGGACCTCTTTGGTAATATAGTATGTTCCATAAGAGGAAACTCATCGATTTCCACGATTATTTGATCATCTGGAAATACTCTGCAACCCTACCTCATCTGTATCATCGATATTACCCCTCTTTCCATTATCTTCACGACGACATCTGCAGCCGATTTATTTTTTTTTTTACTCTAAGAAGGTTGTTTCTTTTTGTGTACTATTCTTTCTGTTCATTTTATATATTGAGTTTTCCTTTTGTTATTTTAAATTTGGTTATACCTATATATTATATTAGTTTAAAACGTGAAATAAATTTCAGCTCAATACACCACCTTAAAACCTAATGCCCATTTCATTAGTGAAAGATCACAATTCGTTTTTTTTTTATAATATTTTCATTCAGTTTAAAGCAGGTGTATGAAGGGGAAATCAGTATGCTGTGCGCACAACATGACGGATACCTACCACATCACTGTAAAAAAAATATTTAAATTAAAGTTTGTTGGGTAAGTGTTTCTTAAACTATATTGTGAACAAATTTTCAATTTCTTTCAATTTATTTGGCATTCTGTTTTGGTATATGAGCATGAGCACTAGAATATACTTCAGTTTAATATTAAAGTAAACTTTTTTTTTCAATTTTCATATATGTATTATTGATAATCTTTAAGAAAAAAAAAGAAAATAAGAACTACGAGAAATTTTTATGTCGTACACAATAAAATTTGAAGTTTATAAATTTTAAGTTGTCGATGAATCACAGTATTTTTTTTCCTCCTCACTGTACAATTGGAGATAAATTTTAGATAAATAATTTTGATGCTGTAATATAGTTAATTTTCTTTTTTTGACATATGGATTTAGAGAGCAAGAGAGAAGAATTTCGCCAAATGTAAAATTGACTTTTTTTTGAATTTTTATTTTTGCTTATATTTATTTTCCTAATAAATTGGTATTGTACATCTTACTATTTTATTAAAATAATAATAATTTAGAATGTTTGATTACATATAAAAATTTATTTTTTTTAGTAACGTATTTCGATATACATTTTCCTTAAAATTCATCATTTTCCTTTTGTTTTTTTTTTATTTATTATTATTCAATAAATTATCATACGAGAGATAAGAAAAAAAAACAAACGAGTTTTAAATTCTACTGAGTAAGAATTGGTAATGAATATTCCTTTCATACTATTGTTTTGGGATTAGTATGGATTACGAGCATATAATGATTTTCTGCGCTTAAAGATTGTGTAGGTGGATGTGATGGTTTGGACCTAAGATGATGATATCGAATCAACGATGGTATAAGAAACTTTACTTTCATGTAATTGTTTTTTTTTTTTGAGTTTTGGTTTTTTTATTGTACCGAATTTTAACGGATCGGATTTATTTTTTTGCTATGATTTGGAAATAGACATGCATCGTAAGTATTTAATATTTTCTGGAAACATCGGGTGAGATAAACGATGCCTTAATATTTGTTTTGATTGAAGCTAGTTAGGGGTTATTACAAAACTAGAGGACGTGATAACCATGGATATACCACATCCTACGATCTATGGATCCCAAGGTGGTGGTATGTGGGCGGGTTTCCTCCGAGAGCTAATTCACCTAAGCTCTTCCTCCATATTATAAATGTAAAATCAGGACGTTCGACACTATAGCTATTGAAACTAAAGAGGCCTCGCTTCTTAAGAAAAAAAATCAGGCATGGAAATCCGTAACAACCGTCTGGATCTATCATCAGCAAAGAACCCCCCCGCCCGACGAGCTAGTTCGTGCGAATGCAAGCATGCCTAGCTGTTGTGGTCCAGACACCCTTACTCCTTGCTGCCAGGACGGACGTAATGGGCCTGTAAGTAGTGCGTCATAGTGGTGGTTAGAAAAGGAGGAAGGTTAATAGGAGATTTTAATTTTGAGGCAAGTTTTTTTTGAGCTATTGACCCTCGCATACAGCCTCGAGTTTTAAATAAAATATAGAAGTCTCCTATAGAGTAAACATCTTATTAGTTACGTTACAAATACAATACAAATACAATACAAATACAATACAAATACAATACAAATACAATACAAATACAATACAAATACAATACAAATACAATACAAATACAATACAAATACAATACAAATACAATACAAATACAATACAAATACAATACAAATACAATACAAATACAATACAAATACAATACAAATACAATACAAATACAATACAAATACAATACAAATACAATACAAATACAATACAAATACAATACAAATACAATACAAATACAATACAAATACAATACAAATACAATACAAATACAATACAAATACAATACAAATACAATACAAATACAATACAAATACAATACAAATACAATACAAATACAATACAAATACAATACAAATACAATACAAATACAATACAAATACAATACAAATACAATACAAATACAATACAAATACAATACAAATACAATACAAAAACAATACAAATACAATACAAATACAATACAAATACAATACAAATACAATACAAATACAATACAAATACAATACAAATACAATACAAATACAATACAAATACAATACAAATACAATACAAATACAATACAAATACAAATACAAATACAATACAATACAAATACAATACAAATACAATACAAATACAATACAAATACAATACAAATACAATACAAATACAATACAAATACAATACAAATACAATACAAATACAATACAAATACAATACAAATACAATACAAATACAAATACAATACAAATACAATACAAATACAATACAAATACAATACAAATACAATACAAATACAATACAAATACAATACAAATACAATACAAATACAATACAAATACAATACAAATACAATACAAATACAATACAAATACAATACAAATACAATACAAATACAATACAAATACAATACAAATACAATACAAATACAATACAAATACAATACAAATACAATACAAATACAATACAAATACAATACAAATACAATACAAATACAATACAAATACAATACAAATACAATACAAATACAATACAAATACAATACAAATACAATACAAATACAATACAAATACAATACAAAATACAATACAAATACAATACAAATACAATACAAATACAATACAAATACAATACAAATACAATACAAATACAATACAAATACAATACAAATACAATACAAATACAATACAAATACAATACAAATACAATACAAATACAATACAAATACAATACAAATACAATACAAATACAATACAAATACAATACAAATACAATACAAATACAATACAAATACAATACAAATACAATACAAATACAATACAAATACAATACAAATACAATACAAATACAATACAAATACAATACAAATACAATACAAATACAATACAAATACAATACAAATACAATACAAATACAATACAAATACAATACAAATACAATACAAATACAATACAAATACAATACAAATACAATACAAATACAATACAAATACAATACAAATACAATACAAATACAATACAAATACAATACAAATACAATACAAATACAATACAAATACAATACAAATACAATACAAATACAATACAAATACAATACAAA
This sequence comes from Chrysotoxum bicinctum, assembly GCA_911387755.1. Lineage (NCBI taxonomy): Eukaryota > Metazoa > Arthropoda > Insecta > Diptera > Syrphidae > Chrysotoxum > Chrysotoxum bicinctum. The sequence goes on from CAJVQW010000063.1 coordinate 11,736, forward strand.
TACAATACAAATACAATACAAATACAATACAAATACAATACAAATACAATACAAATACAATACAAATACAATACAAATACAATACAAATACAATACAAATACAATACAAATACAATACAAATACAATACAAATACAATACAAATACAATACAAATACAATACAAATACATACAAATACAATACAAATACAATACAAATACAATACAAATACAATACAAATACAATACAAATACAATACAAATACAATACAAATACAAACAAATACAAAACAAACAAATACAATACAAATACAATACAAATACAATACAAATACAATACAAATACAATACAAATACAATACAAATACAATACAAATACAATACAAATACAATACAAATACAATACAAATACAATACAAATACAATACAAATACAATACAAATACAATACAAATACAATACAAATACAATACAAATACAATACAAATACAATACAAATACAATACAAATACAATACAAATACAATACAAATACAATACAAATACAATACAAATACAATACAAATACAATACAAATACAATACAAATACAATACAAATACAATACAAATACAATACAAATACAATACAAATACAATACAAATACAATACAAATACAATACAAATACAATACAAATACAATACAAATACAATACAAATACAATACAAATACAATACAAATACAATACAAATACAATACAAATACAATACAAATACAATACAAATACAATACAAATACAATACAAATACAATACAAATACAATACAAATACAATACAAATACAATACAAATACAATACAAATACAATACAAATACAATACAAATACAATACAAATACAATACAAATACAATACAAATACAATACAAATACAATACAAATACAATACAAATACAATACAAATACAATACAAATACAATACAAATACAATACAAATACAATACAAATACAATACAAATACAATACAAATACAATACAAATACAATACAAATACAATACAAATACAATACAAATACAATACAAATACAATACAAATACAATACAAATACAATACAAATACAATACAAATACAATACAAATACAATACAAATACAATACAAATACAATACAAATACAATACAAATACAATACAAATACAATACAAATACAATACAAATACAATACAAATACAATACAAATACAATACAAATACAATACAAATACAATACAAATACAATACAAATACAATACAAATACAATACAAATACAATACAAATACAATACAAATACAATACAAATACAATACAAATACAATACAAATACAATACAAATACAATACAAATACAATACAAATACAATACAAATACAATACAAATACAATACAAATACAATACAAATACAATACAAATACAATACAAATACAATACAAATACAATACAAATACAATACAAATACAATACAAATACAATACAAATACAATACAAATACAATACAAATACAATACAAATACAATACAAATACAATACAAATACAATACAAATACAATACAAATACAATACAAATACAATACAAATACAATACAAATACAATACAAATACAATACAAATACAATACAAATACAATACAAATACAATACAAATACAATACAAATACAATACAAATACAATACAAATACAATACAAATACAATACAAATACAATACAAATACAATACAAATACAATACAAATACAATACAAATACAATACAAATACAATACAAATACAATACAAATACAATACAAATACAATACAAATACAATACAAATACAATACAAATACAATACAAATACAATACAAATACAATACAAATACAATACAAATACAATACAAATACAATACAAATACAATACAAATACAATACAAATACAATACAAATACAATACAAATACAATACAAATACAATACAAATACAATACAAATACAATACAAATACAATACAAATACAATACAAATACAATACAAATACAATACAAATACAATACAAATACAATACAAATACAATACAAATACAATACAAATACAATACAAATACAATACAAATACAATACAAATACAATACAAATACAATACAAATACAATACAAATACAATACAAATACAATACAAATACAATACAAATACAATACAAATACAATACAAATACAATACAAATACAATACAAATACAATACAAATACAATACAAATACAATACAAATACAATACAAATACAATACAAATACAATACAAATACAATACAAATACAATACAAATACAATACAAATACAATACAAATACAATACAAATACAATACAAATACAATACAAATACAATACAAATACAATACAAATACAATACAAATACAATACAAATACAATACAAATACAATACAAATACAATACAAATACAATACAAATACAATACAAATACAATACAAATACAATACAAATACAATACAAATACAATACAAATACAATACAAATACAATACAAATACAATACAAATACAATACAAATACAATACAAATACAATACAAATACAATACAAATACAATACAAATACAATACAAATACAATACAAATACAATACAAATACAATACAAATACAATACAAATACAATACAAATACAATACAAATACAATACAAATACAATACAAATACAATACAAATACAATACAAATACAATACAAATACAATACAAATACAATACAAATACAATACAAATACAATACAAATACAATACAAATACAATACAAATACAATACAAATACAATACAAATACAATACAAATACAATACAAATACAATACAAATACAATACAAATACAATACAAATACAATACAAATACAATACAAATACAATACAAATACAATACAAATACAATACAAATACAATACAAATACAATACAAATACAATACAAATACAATACAAATACAATACAAATACAATACAAATACAATACAAATACAATACAAATACAATACAAATACAATACAAATACAATACAAATACAATACAAATACAATACAAATACAATACAAATACAATACAAATACAATACAAATACAATACAAATACAATACAAATACAATACAAATACAATACAAATACAATACAAATACAATACAAATACAATACAAATACAATACAAATACAATACAAATACAATACAAATACAATACAAATACAATACAAATACAATACAAATACAATACAAATACAATACAAATACAATACAAATACAATACAAATACAATACAAATACAATACAAATACAATACAAATACAATACAAATACAATACAAATACAATACAAATACAATACAAATACAATACAAATACAATACAAATACAATACAAATACAATACAAATACAATACAAATACAATACAAATACAATACAAATACAATACAAATACAATACAAATACAATACAAATACAATACAAATACAATACAAATACAATACAAATACAATACAAATACAATACAAATACAATACAAATACAATACAAATACAATACAAATACAATACAAATACAATACAAATACAATACAAATACAATACAAATACAATACAAATACAATACAAATACAATACAAATACAATACAAATACAATACAAATACAATACAAATACAATACAAATACAATACAAATACAATACAAATACAATACAAATACAATACAAATACAATACAAATACAATACAAATACAATACAAATACAATACAAATACAATACAAATACAATACAAATACAATACAAATACAATACAAATACAATACAAATACAATACAAATACAATACAAATACAATACAAATACAATACAAATACAATACAAATACAATACAAATACAATACAAATACAATACAAATACAATACAAATACAATACAAATACAATACAAATACAATACAAATACAATACAAATACAATACAAATACAATACAAATACAATACAAATACAATACAAATACAATACAAATACAATACAAATACAATACAAATACAATACAAATACAATACAAATACAATACAAATACAATACAAATACAATACAAATACAATACAAATACAATACAAATACAATACAAATACAATACAAATACAATACAAATACAATACAAATACAATACAAATACAATACAAATACAATACAAATACAATACAAATACAATACAAATACAATACAAATACAATACAAATACAATACAAATACAATACAAATACAATACAAATACAATACAAATACAATACAAATACAATACAAATACAATACAAATACAATACAAATACAATACAAATACAATACAAATACAATACAAATACAATACAAATACAATACAAATACAATACAAATACAATACAAATACAATACAAATACAATACAAATACAATACAAATACAATACAAATACAATACAAATACAATACAAATACAATACAAATACAATACAAATACAATACAAATACAATACAAATACAATACAAATACAATACAAATACAATACAAATACAATACAAATACAATACAAATACAATACAAATACAATACAAATACAATACAAATACAATACAAATACAATACAAATACAATACAAATACAATACAAATACAATACAAATACAATACAAATACAATACAAATACAATACAAATACAATACAAATACAATACAAATACAATACAAATACAATACAAATACAATACAAATACAATACAAATACAATACAAATACAATACAAATACAATACAAATACAATACAAATACAATACAAATACAATACAAATACAATACAAATACAATACAAATACAATACAAATACAATACAAATACAATACAAATACAATACAAATACAATACAAATACAATACAAATACAATACAAATACAATACAAATACAATACAAATACAATACAAATACAATACAAATACAATACAAATACAATACAAATACAATACAAATACAATACAAATACAATACAAATACAATACAAATACAATACAAATACAATACAAATACAATACAAATACAATACAAATACAATACAAATACAATACAAATACAATACAAATACAATACAAATACAATACAAATACAATACAAATACAATACAAATACAATACAAATACAATACAAATACAATACAAATACAATACAAATACAATACAAATACAATACAAATACAATACAAATACAATACAAATACAATACAAATACAATACAAATACAATACAAATACAATACAAATACAATACAAATACAATACAAATACAATACAAATACAATACAAATACAATACAAATACAATACAAATACAATACAAATACAATACAAATACAATACAAATACAATACAAATACAATACAAATACAATACAAATACAATACAAATACAATACAAATACAATACAAATACAATACAAATACAATACAAATACAATACAAATACAATACAAATACAATACAAATACAATACAAATACAATACAAATACAATACAAATACAATACAAATACAATACAAATACAATACAAATACAATACAAATACAATACAAATACAATACAAATACAATACAAATACAATACAAATACAATACAAATACAATACAAATACAATACAAATACAATACAAATACAATACAAATACAATACAAATACAATACAAATACAATACAAATACAATACAAATACAATACAAATACAATACAAATACAATACAAATACAATACAAATACAATACAAATACAATACAAATACAATACAAATACAATACAAATACAATACAAATACAATACAAATACAATACAAATACAATACAAATACAATACAAATACAATACAAATACAATACAAATACAATACAAATACAATACAAATACAATACAAATACAATACAAATACAATACAAATACAATACAAATACAATACAAATACAATACAAATACAATACAAATACAATACAAATACAATACAAATACAATACAAATACAATACAAATACAATACAAATACAATACAAATACAATACAAATACAATACAAATACAATACAAATACAATACAAATACAATACAAATACAATACAAATACAATACAAATACAATACAAATACAATACAAATACAATACAAATACAATACAAATACAATACAAATACAATACAAATACAATACAAATACAATACAAATACAATACAAATACAATACAAATACAATACAAATACAATACAAATACAATACAAATACAATACAAATACAATACAAATACAATACAAATACAATACAAATACAATACAAATACAATACAAATACAATACAAATACAATACAAATACAATACAAATACAATACAAATACAATACAAATACAATACAAATACAATACAAATACAATACAAATACAATACAAATACAATACAAATACAATACAAATACAATACAAATACAATACAAATACAATACAAATACAATACAAATACAATACAAATACAATACAAATACAATACAAATACAATACAAATACAATACAAATACAATACAAATACAATACAAATACAATACAAATACAATACAAATACAATACAAATACAATACAAATACAATACAAATACAATACAAATACAATCCAAATACAATACAAATACAATACAAATACAATACAAATACAATACAAATACAATACAAATACAATACAAATACAATACAAATACAATACAAATACAATACAAATACAATACAAATACAATACAAATACAATACAAATACAATACAAATACAATACAAATACAATACAAATACAATACAAATACAATACAAATACAATACAAATACAATACAAATACAATACAAATACAATACAAATACAATACAAATACAATACAAATACAATACAAATACAATACAAATACAATACAAATACAATACAAATACAATACAAATACAATACAAATACAATACAAATACAATACAAATACAATACAAATACAATACAAATACAATACAAATACAATACAAATACAATACAAATACAATACAAATACAATACAAATACAATACAAATACAATACAAATACAATACAAATACAATACAAATACAATACAAATACAATACAAATACAATACAAATACAATACAAATACAATACAAATACAATACAAATACAATACAAATACAATACAAATACAATACAAATACAATACAAATACAATACAAATACAATACAAATACAATACAAATACAATACAAATACAATACAAATACAATACAAATACAATACAAATACAATACAAATACAATACAAATACAATACAAATACAATACAAATACAATACAAATACAATACAAATACAATACAAATACAATACAAATACAATACAAATACAATACAAATACAATACAAATACAATACAAATACAATACAAATACAAATACAATACAAATACAATACAAATACAATACAAATACAATACAAATACAATACAAATACAATACAAATACAATACAAATACAATACAAATACAATACAAATACAATACAAATACAATACAAATACAATACAAATACAATACAAATACAATACAAATACAATACAAATACAATACAAATACAATACAAATACAATACAAATACAATACAAATACAATACAAATACAATACAAATACAATACAAATACAATACAAATACAATACAAATACAATACAAATACAATACAAATACAATACAAATACAATACAAATACAATACAAATACAATACAAATACAATACAAATACAATACAAATACAATACAAATACAATACAAATACAATACAAATACAATACAAATACAATACAAATACAATACAAATACAATACAAATACAATACAAATACAATACAAATACAATACAAATACAATACAAATACAATACAAATACAATACAAATACAATACAAATACAATACAAATACAATACAAATACAATACAAATACAATACAAATACAATACAAAATACAATACAAATACAATACAAATACAATACAAATACAATACAAATACAATACAAATACAATACAAATACAATACAAATACAATACAAATACAATACAAATACAATACAAATACAATACAAATACAATACAAATACAATACAAATACAATACAAATACAATACAAATACAATACAAATACAATACAAATACAATACAAATACAATACAAATACAATACAAATACAATACAAATACAATACAAATACAATACAAATACAATACAAATACAATACAAATACAATACAAATACAATACAAATACAATACGAATACAATACAAATACAATACAAATACAATACAAATACAATACAAATACAATACAAATACAATACAAATACAATACAAATACAATACAAATACAATACAAATACAATACAAATACAATACAAATACAATACAAATACAATACAAATACAATACAAATACAATACAAATACAATACAAATACAATACAAATACAATACAAATACAATACAAATACAATACAAATACAATACAAATACAATACAAATACAATACAAATACAATACAAATACAATACAAATACAATACAAATACAATACAAATACAATACAAATACAATACAAATACAATACAAATACAATACAAATACAATACAAATACAATACAAATACAATACAAATACAATACAAATACAATACAAATACAATACAAATACAATACAAATACAATACAAATACAATACAAATACAATACAAATACAATACAAATACAATACAAACAATACAAATACAATACAAATACAATACAAATACAATACAAATACAATACAAATACAATACAAATACAATACAAATACAATACAAATACAATACAAATACAATACAAATACAATACAAATACAATACAAATACAATACAAATACAATACAAATACAATACAAATACAATACAAATACAATACAAATACAATACAAATACAATACAAATACAATACAAATACAATACAAATACAATACAAATACAATACAAATACAATACAAATACAATACAAATACAATACAAATACAATACAAATACAATACAAATACAATACAAATACAATACAAATACAATACAAATACAATACAAATACAATACAAATACAATACAAATACAATACAAATACAATACAAATACAATACAAATACAATACAAATACAATACAAATACAATACAAATACAATACAAATACAATACAAATACAATACAAATACAATACAAATACAATACAAATACAATACAAATACAATACAAATACAATACAAATACAATACAAATACAATACAAATACAATACAAATACAATACAAATACAATACAAATACAATACAAATACAATACAAATACAATACAAATACAATACAAATACAATACAAATACAATACAAATACAATACAAATACAATACAAATACAATACAAATACAATACAAATACAATACAAATACAATACAAATACAATACAAATACAATACAAATACAATACAAATACAATACAAATACAATACAAATACAATACAAATACAATACAAATACAATACAAATACAATACAAATACAATACAAATACAATACAAATACAATACAAATACAATACAAATACAATACAAATACAATACAAATACAATACAAATACAATACAAATACAATACAAATACAATACAAATACAATACAAATACAATACAAATACAATACAAATACAATACAAATACAATACAAATACAATACAAATACAATACAAATACAATACAAATACAATACAAATACAATACAAATACAATACAAATACAATACAAATACAATACAAATACAATACAAATACAATACAAATACAATACAAATACAATACAAATACAATACAAATACAATACAAATACAATACAAATACAATACAAATACAATACAAATACAATACAAATACAATACAAATACAATACAAATACAATACAAATACAATACAGATACAATACAAATACAATACAAATACAATACAAATACAATACAAATACAATACAAATACAATACAAATACAATACAAATACAATACAAATACAATACAAATACAATACAAATACAATACAAATACAATACAAATACAATACAAATACAATACAAATACAATACAAATACAATACAAATACAATACAAATACAATACAAATACAATACAAATACAATACAAATACAATACAAATACAATACAAATACAATACAAATACAATACAAATACAATACAAATACAATACAAATACAATACAAATACAATACAAATACAATACAAATACAATACAAATACAATACAAATACAATACAAATACAATACAAATACAATACAAATACAATACAAATACAATACAAATACAATACAAATACAATACAAATACAATACAAATACAATACAAATACAATACAAATACAATACAAATACAATACAAATACAATACAAATACAATACAAATACAATACAAATACAATACAAATACAATACAAATACAATACAAATACAATACAAATACAATACAAATACAATACAAATACAATACAAATACAATACAAATACAATACAAATACAATACAAATACAATACAAATACAATACAAATACAATACAAATACAATACAAATACAATACAAATACAATACAAATACAATACAAATACAATACAAATACAATACAAATACAATACAAATACAATACAAATACAATACAAATACAATACTAATACAATACAAATACAATACAAATACAATACAAATACAATACAAATACAATACAAATACAATACAAATACAATACAAATACAATACAAATACAATACAAATACAATACAAATACAATACAAATACAATACAAATACAATACAAATACAATACAAATACAATACAAATACAATACAAATACAATACAAATACAATACAAATACAATACAAATACAATACAAATACAATACAAATACAATACAAATACAATACAAATACAATACAAATACAATACAAATACAATACAAATACAATACAAATACAATACAAATACAATACAAATACAATACAAATACAATACAAATACAATACAAATACAATACAAATACAATACAAATACAATACAAATACAATACAAATACAATACAAATACAATACAAATACAATACAAATACGATACAAATACAATACAAATACAATACAAATACAATACAAATACAATACAAATACAATACAAATACAATACAAATACAATACAAATACAATACAAATACAATACAAATACAATACAAATACAATACAAATACAATACAAATACAATACAAATACAATACAAATACAATACAAATACAATACAAATACAAACAAATACAATACAAATACAATACAAATACAATACAAATACAATACAAATACAATACAAATACAATACAAATACAATACAAATACAATACAAATACAATACAAATACAATACAAATACAATACAAATACAATACAAATACAATACAAATACAATACAAATACAATACAAATACAATACAAATACAATACAAATACAATACAAATACAATACAAATACAATACAAATACAATACAAATACAATACAAATACAATACAAATACAATACAAATACAATACAAATACAATACAAATACAATACAAATACAATACAAATACAATACAAATACAATACAAATACAATACAAATACAATACAAATACAATACAAATACATACAATACAACAAATACAATACAAATACAATACAAATACAATACAAATACAATACAAATACAATACAAATAAATACAATACAATACAATACAAATACAATACAAATACAATACAAATACAATACAAATACAATACAAATACAATACAAATACAATACAAATACAATACAAATACAATACAAATACAATACAAATACAATACAAATACAATACAAATACAATACAAATACAATACAAATACAATACAAATACAATACAAATACAATACAAATACAATACAAATACAATACAAATACAATACAAATACAATACAAATACAATACAAATACAATACAAATACAATACAAATACAATACAAATACAATACAAATACAATACAAATACAATACAAATACAATACAAATACAATACAAATACAATACAAATACAATACAAATACAATACAAATACAATACAAATACAATACAAATACAATACAAATACAATACAAATACAATACAAATACAATACAAATACAATACAAATACAATACAAATACAATACAAATACAATACAAATACAATACAAATACAATACAAATACAATACAAATACAATACAAATACAATACAATACAATACAAATACAATACAAATACAATACAAATACAATACAAAATACAATACAAATACAATACAAATACAATACAAATACAATACAAATACAATACAAATACAATACAAATACAATACAAATACAATACAAATACAATACAAATACAATACAAATTACAATACAAATACAATACAAATACAATACAAATACAATACAAATACAATACAAATACAATACAAATACAATACAAATACAATACAAATACAATACAAATACAATACAAATACAATACAAATACAATACAAATACAATACAAATACAATACAAATACAATACAAATACAATACAAATACAATACAAATACAATACAAATACAATACAAATACAATACAAATACAATACAAATACAATACAAATACAATACAAATACAATACAAATACAATACAAATACAATACAAATACAATACAAATACAATACAAATACAATACAAATACAATACAAATACAATACAAATACAATACAAATACAATACAAATACAATACAAATACAATACAAATACAATACAAATACAATACAAATACAATACAAATACAATACAAATACAATACAAATACAATACAAATACAATACAATACAATACAAATACAATACAAATACAATACAAATACAATACAAATACAATACAAATACAATACAAATACAATACAAATACAATACAAATACAATACAAATACAATACAAATACAATACAAATACAATACAAATACAATACAAATACAATACAAATACAATACAAATACAATACAAATACAATACAAATACAATACAAATACAATACAAATACAATACAAATACAATACAAATACAATACAAATACAATACAAATACAATACAAATACAATACAAATACAATACAAATACAATACAAATACAATACAAATACAATACAAATACAATACAAATACAATACAAATACAATACAAATACAATACAAATACAATACAAATACAATACAAATACAATACAAATACAATACAAATACAATACAAATACAATACAAATACAATCAAATACAATACAAATACAATACAAATACAATACAAATACAATACAAATACAATACAAATACAATACAAATACAATACAAATACAATACAAATACAATACAAATACAATACAAATACAATACAAATACAATACAAATACAATACAAATACAATACAAATACAATACAAATACAATACAAATACAATACAAATACAATACAAATACAATACAAATACAATACAAATACAATACAAATACAATACAAATACAATACAAATACAATACAAATACAATACAAATACAATACAAATACAATACAAATACAATACAAATACAATACAAATACAATACAAATACAATACAAATACAATACAAATACAATACAAATACAATACAAATACAATACAAATACAATACAAATACAATACAAATACAATACAAATACAATACAATACAAATACAATACAAATACAATACAAATACAATACAAATACAATACAAATACAATACAAATACAATACAAATACAATACAAATACAATACAAATACAATACAAATACAATACAAATACAATACAAATACAATACAAATACAATACAAATACAATACAAATACAATACAAATACAATACAAATACAATACAAATACAATACAAATACAATACAAATACAATACAAATACAATACAAATACAATACAAATACAATACAAATACAATACAAATACAATACAAATACAATACAAATACAATACAAATACAATACAAATACAATACAAATACAATACAAATACAATACAAATACAATACAAATACAATACAAATACAATACAAATACAATACAAATACAATACAAATACAATACAAATACAATACAAATACAATACAAATACAATACAAATACAATACAAATACAATACAAATACAATACAAATACAATACAAATACAATACAAATACAATACAAATACAATACAAATACAATACAAATACAATACAAATACAATACAAATACAATACAAATACAATACAAATACAATACAAATACAATACAAATACAATACAAATACAATACAAATACAATACAAATACAATACAAATACAATACAAATACAATACAAATACAATACAAATACAATACAAATACAATACAAATACAATACAAATACAATACAAATACAATACAAATACAATACAAATACAATACAAATACAATACAAATACAATACAAATACAATACAAATACAATACAAATACAATACAAATACAATACAAATACAATACAAATACAATACAAATACAATACAAATACAATACAAATACAATACAAATACAATACAAATACAATACAAATACAATACAAATACAATACAAATACAATACAAATACAATACA
>CAJVQW010000064.1:0-25997 GCA_911387755.1 Chrysotoxum bicinctum
GAATGTAAGCTTGTGTATCATTCATATGAAACTTTTGTTGACCTTTTAGATAGTTTTTGGTTCTGTAGATTACGTTTGAGTGAGGTAGGTAGCTGCACCATTTTATGAAGAAGGCTTGTTTTAGTGTAGTAAGGGTACCTTTAATGAAGTCATTCTGGGTTATATCTACCTACACATATTCGACCAGGCAAAATATCCAAGTATCAAAGATAAAGTTAAGGAAGTTCATTTCGTAGCGACATTGGATTACTTTTTTGTCAAAAGAGGTAAAGTCTCAAAGATAGATAGATGACTAGGTTTAGGTAGGTAAATTTAATTTTAACTATACCGGTACTCGTACTACCATTTGACAGAGATAGCTTTTATTAAAAGGCAGCTGAAGTAAGGTACCTACCTCAATACCTAGTCAACGTAAAAGGAGCTCCAGAAACGCTTTGCTAAGTTTAAGTTACGTGGAATTAAGTGCATTAAGATCAATAAATATCTAGCTATGCAGAAAGGGAAATATGCTTGACCCACCCAAATGTTCACGGTCCCATATAACCATTAAGAAATTTTAGAACTTATCTTACTTTAGCTAACCAATAATTTTACCAACATTTATTTGATTTTTTTTTAAACGAATTGCTGTTGGAGGGGATACGCCAATTGGGTATTTTATGCTTTATAAATGATTCAGTTCCACAACCTTAAGCCACGGTTGTGAATCTGGAAGCTTAGTTAAGGTTACGTTGACGTTGGAGTGAATTGCACGCTGGACTATTTATGTAAGATTATTTGGATTAATGTGGAAGAAATCTCCTAAATGGAGTCGACATCTTTGCGATAGAGCAGAACATGTATAGAGAAGGATAAGAATCGATTTCTCCTCGAGAAAATGCGGGTATCTGTATTTGATTTCACGTTTTTTTTTTGCAGAAACAAGACATGACTTCTCTTATCGCCAAAATTTTCGCCTGGAACACGTGATCGGGAAGACTGGAGAGACTTAAGTTGAGTTTGTTTGAGTAGACACCTCCACCACTCTGGAAACGAATATGAAAAGCCAAGGAGTGTGGGTGCAGTCGTCAACGAAACAAATTAATGAAGTATTACGGCCAAATTGTTTCAAGGGAGGAATGCAGGTGGAATTAGAGCACTATTTATAGAAGAAACGATAAAACAAAGTAAAACAAGAGGCATTACGACGATGTTCGAGAGAAACAAAAGTTTCCGTTATAGAACTGTATTCAATTAGTCTAATGGCTCTGTTTTGAATTCTAAGAAGTGCAGGTGACTTTTAAAAGCACCTGCCTAGATATGGGAGTTATACTCAAGCTTAGGTCTTTCCTTCAATCTAAAATATGATATTCCTTTTTTTTATCTGCTCCAGATTATCCCAAGTAAACGAAATGTTTGCTAATTAATTTTTAAAGAAAAGTGATCTTAAAGTAAAAAAACTAGCATGAACAAGAAAAATAGAAAAGGCTTAGAATTGGATATTTGAAGATTGAAATAAGATATCAATTTTATTTAAACGCAGTTTTATGGACAGTTTAATCGACCTGCTGAGGCGGGTATTCGGGCTATTGTGACTAAATTTCGCACCAAATTTACATTGTTGGACATTAAACCACCAACACGCTTACGTAGAGTGTGAACTGAGGAAAATATCGCACCTGTATCGGCCAGTGTTAGTGATGATCGCGAATTATCGATTCGGCGCCCTTCGCAGCAATTGGGCCTCTGTGGAAAATTTTGTGGACGAATTTTGGGTGTCAAGCCTTTTAAAATACAGCTGGCGCAAGAATTGAAGCCGATTGACTTACCACAACGCCGAGTTTTTGGTGAATGGGCTCTTAAAAAGTTGGCCGGAGATCCACTTTTTTATCGAAAAATTGTGTACAGCGGCGAAGCTCATTTCTGGTTGAATGGATGCGTATAAAGCAAAACTGCCGTATTTGGAGTGAAGAGCAGCCAGAAGCATTGCAAGAGCTACCAATGCATCCAGAAAAAGTCACTGTTTGGTACGGATTATGGGCTGGCGGAATCATTGGGTCGTATTTCTTCAAAGATGATGCGAATCGCAACGTTACTGTGAATGGTAAGCACTACCGTGCAAGGTAACAAACTTTTTTTGCGCAAAATGGAAAAGCTTAACTTGCATCACATGTGGTTTCAACAAGACGGTGCCATATGCCACCCAGCAAGCGTAACAATGGAGCAATTGAGGGGCGAGTTCGGTGAACAGTTTATTTCATGTTTGGGGCCGGTGAATTGGCTGCCTAGATCGTGCGATTTAACAGGAAGCCAACATTGAAGCATTTATCCGTGAGATACCGGCCGAAATGTTAGAAAGAGTATACCAACATTGCATTGGACTAAGCGGATGGACCATTTGAGGCGCAGCCGCGGCCAACATTTGCATGAAATAATCTTCAAAAATTAAATTACATATATCGACCGTACTATCGGTTCAAATAAAGATTTCATGTATTTTTCTGAATTTTATGTTTTTTTTTTTTTTTTAATTTCCGATAACTCTTAAAAAATCACTCGTTATAACAGCGATAGTACTCCATAGAAATATTAAGAAGGTAGAAAAGCTCCGATTATAAAAAATTGTTGTATTGTTGTTTTTACCAGCTTCTCTAATACTATTGAAATTAAAGGCTGCAAGAATATTGGTCAGTAATTTATCTTTCTTTTCTTTTTTAAACTAAGGAATGACTCTACCATTTATTCCATTATTTGCTGAATTTTGGACACATTCCTTCTACTAATTCGTCAATCTTTGCCGACAATTAATATTACAAAGAAACTCTATGCACAAGTTTACAGAAAACTAACAACTTCTATTTATTTTCAATGAGCAAAGTTATATATTTTTGATATTGTCCCATATTAAAATCAACTATCAACTATAAGTTAGTGCAAGAACAACTTATGAAAAAGTTTTTGTTAAAGTTTTTATTAATTTGCCATTCAATGTCAATCATAAGTTTAATTTCGTTCATATCAACCTGCACTGGAAGTTAATTATTTTTCAAATTAAAAGCATTGCACATACGTACATAAGTGTGGTAATTGGTTTTGTTTGAAAACTTAAGAGTAACATACAATTTTTAATTGAATTAAAGTTCTTCTTCGACTGAATTATGAGTGTGTTGTGGATGAAGTTTGCTCTAACAGGTGACAAATGTTAGTGGTTGAATTTAAAAAACAAAAAAAAAATAAAAAAATATATATAACAGAAAAACAAGGTGAAACTTTTGACAGAATGAATGTGTTTTTCTAAGAGGAAGAAATATTAAAAACAAAATTAATTTCTTTGTCGAATGACAAGTGTAGTTTTTCTTTCATATCTTTCGGTCGAGCATACACTGAACCAAATCGCTTAGGTGATATTGAAGAAAATATTTTGTTAATTTTTGAAGAATCAATTATTCAAATCAACAATTTTTCATAGTAGTTTTTTCATATTGAAGACTGAATATTCAAAATGAATAAGGTTTCTTCAAATGATGAATGATTTAGTATTTTATTCAATCGAATGAAATTTTGTCATATCTACGAAAACAATTTGTTAATTTTTGATGAAGCAATTATTCGAAAAGACAAATTTGTATTAAAAGTTTTTTACTATGTATGTATGTATGTATGTATATTAACTTAAAGCAAGAAAAAAAAATAAAATCAGTTTAAAAAAAAAATAGTTTTTTGAGGAAATTTTCATAAAGGATACCTGTTAATTATTAACTACATTTCAAGAAAGAAGGATGAAATTTAATCAATTTCACAAAATTTTGTGGATTTAACACCATAACGAAAAATTGTATGCATTTCTTCAAAATGACAATATTTCTTGAATATAACAAAATTTTCTTGAAAGCAACGGATAGGTTTCATTGACCGTATATTGATCACCTTTCTTCAATCTACCTACTTTTTCTTCAATATGACTACCAAATTTGGTGCAGTGTACTTAATTAACTGACTGAGCAATACTGAGCAATAAATGAAATTTTTATTACGAGTTCAGCTAAAAACTAAATTTACGCTATTATTATTAAACACTGAATTCATAATAATTAGTATTTAAAGAGATAAGTTTCGATAGATGAAATAAATAAATAATTTCTAAAAACTAAAGGACTATGAAAGCCGATCCCAATTGGGATCTATAGAATCTAAAAAAAAGGATAGAAAACTTATTGAAATCTATGTTGAGATAATAAAATTTGCATTTCAATTGCAGAAGTAGGAGAAAATAAATTAGTCGTCACGAATTGAAATCTGATTGTTACGAACTGTCAAACTACGTTCACGTTCCACAAATCATCCTCACTGCAATGAATGAATTTATTGGTTGATTGCGAGCGATTAACCTCAAAATCGTTATTGTTTTCTTTTTCTCGGTGATTGGTCAGTAAATGCTATGTGAACGAAATGTCAAAATGTCATTTATTTATCGGTTGTTGGTCGCTCTCATGTTAATATAGTACTTATCGACCTTATTGCTTCCGGTCAAACATCACAACTTATCTGAAATTCTCTCATTGGCACCTTCAATTAATTTAGTGTTCTAGGAAATAATTTAAACATAATCAAATAAAACATAAATTTAATCTAAGAATTCGGCAACCACTTACAAACACATATTAAAAGGACATAAAAATGACAATAATGTGGTTTATTGCCGCAAAAACAAAAAAGAAAACAAGTAGAAGCTTAATTTGTACCTACCTTAATTTGGAAAGGTGGAACTCTGCTCCTTTTTTTTTTCTTCTCAATCCACATTCTCCTTCATGTTTCATGGTTTTGTTTTCAGTGTGTGATCAACAGGACCAGGACGCATTTGTCCCATGTACAAACAAACATTTTGTTAATGATGTTTTTGCAAGGAATTCAGTAGAAGAAAAACGAAACAGAAAAAAAGAAGAATTGTCATTAATTTAAAAGGAAATAACATTATGTGGGTGGCCCATAGGATAAATATGCTTATGTTTACTTTGTTATAATATATTTGAAGCACACTTCAACCTACCAGACAAGGCGTTTCATGTTTTTTGTTATCATTTGATTTTTAAAAGATGGGACTTAGGTAGCTAAATTGGTAGATACTATAGGAGTATACAATATACTTAATACTACAAGTTTTTTCAAGTTGAATTTAAAAACAATTGAAATGTATGAAATTACTTTGTTTTTTTTTTTTAGTGGACTTCAAATAAAATGTAAGTATGACTCTTTTCAGGAATCCTAGTGCCAATTTCAGCAAAGTTATATGTGCGATTTAAAATTCAAAAATGGGTAGAAATTACAAACAAGCTGCGTCCTGCCACCTATACTGTTTTTACAGAGTGATATTTTATATTTTGCTCTACTTTTGCGTAACGAGGGTACAGAAACAAATCACAAAATTGTACGTTTTTGAAAAATTTCAAATGCTTGGCAAGCTTTTTTCAGAGGTATAACTTTGCGTTGCCGATACTGCACCATCCTAAAAAAAATAACTAATATGCAGGGTGTCCCACAGTCACCGCCCCAAATGAAAACCATGGATTCCTGAGGTCATTTTAAGTTGAAAAACTTAAGAGATAATTTTCTCGTTTCGTCCCGTTTTCGAGTTATAACGGTTTTTATGAGTTTTGCCTTAACTGGCTTTATCTTCGCCAAACTACGTCCGATTCGTAAAATTTTTGTTATAACCAATCAAGAATTCATTACAGTTTTAGTTTGTGCTAAAACTTTTTTCTCTGCGTACAACCGTTTCTCCGAAATTTTGCATTAAACCCAATTTTTTCGTTTTTTAAGTTGCTTTTTTTTCACTTTGATATCATTTTATTAAAAAAAAACACGTTAATGAGTATTAACTTTTTTCGCTTCTTATTAAAGCCCAGTTTATTTTCTTAAAAAAAATATTTTTTTTTCTTAAAAAGAATACTAAATGTAATTAACAAAAAATAAACAAACTGAGTGAATTTAAAAAAAAACTAATTTTTAAATACAAAATTAATTCAAATGATCGTCCCATTTCACCGTATATTAATAACATTTACAGATATTCTTGATTAGTGTAATCCATTGTTCACAAATAATTAAAAAAAAAACACTATAACTTGAATTACAAATCGAAAATGGAGTAACAAGTGAAAGAAATTGAATTGATTGCTCTGTATATTTTTAAATCATCAGATAAAATGCAGTGTGAATCCAAAACAAAGCTAGGGAAGTCCTTAACAAAAAGTAAAAACAAGAGTGGACCCAGATGACTTCCCTGAGGAATTCTTGAGTAATAAGATATAGATTCAATTTGTCCAATTTTTACTAATTTACCTCGATTTTCTAGATAGCTTTTAATCCAGCTAAACATCTAAGAGTGAAAACCCAGAGATTTAAGCTTCAACGGAAGTAGTTTACGGCTAATTCTATCAAATACTTTTGAGTGGCTTCTTTTTTCGTCCTATGCATTTTCATCATTATATTCGTTAATCTGAACAAACTTTTCGTGTACCAAACGGGTTTAATATATTTCTTTATCCATTTAATAGAAACATTGGACGAAAAAGCTTTATATAAAATGCTAAGAAAAGCTTTATAATTGCTTTCTTCGTGCTGGAAACATAATACAGTGAAAGCTCTAATAAGCGGACACTCATGGTCCCCCAATTTTTGTCCGGTTATTAGAACTGTCCGGTTAAGGGAAAGCAATAAAAAAAACTTTTTTTTTTTACTTCATATTAATTCTGATTAATATTGGATCTACGATCTACCTTGCCATTTTCCACGAACATCTTCTTTATTTCTTGAAATCTCTGCAGCTTGTGTTTTTCCAATATTAAATCTAAAAAACTTTGCATAGATAAAATATTTCATGTCGTGGCTGAAAGAAAAAAAACAAACCTTTTTGCCAAAGCGCGAACCAATAAGTTTTTGTTGCCCAATGCATTAGCAAGTTACAACTTTTCTTGCCTCACCCTTTTTTACCGTTATTTTAACGGACTATGCTCTAGTGAAATAGCCAGCTCCATTCCTCTTAAACAATTCAACCGTAATATTCGCACTTCTAGGAATGCCCATCAGTTTACCCTTGAGCCCAACTTCGGACGTACTGTGAAGTACAGAGATTCGTTCTTCCGCCGTACTACGCTAATGTGTAATTCCTTATCACGCTCTGTCTTTCCCAGTCATTGCTATGTTCAAAAATTCAAAACCAATGTACACCGACACTTCCTTTCTGATCCCTCCCTTTTTTCCTATTTCTCACACTGTGTCTCTGACATATTAAGGATATACAAAAAACTTTTGAGTGTGATGAATGAGTAGCTGAAGGAAAGGAAATGACATGTGTAAAAACGAAACGCGATGAAAAACTCCCCCCAGTAACTAACTCGGGAAATCCCCTGATAACCTTTCAGCATAACATCGCACTGTCCAGTTATTAGAGCTTCGCGTCCGGTTATCGGAGATTTTCTATAGATTTACTTACGTATTAAACATAAACTTTACTTAAAACAAATCTGCTGTTCTTTTCCGTTACATTTTTGAGAAAAAATAATCCCTAAATAAAATAATGTGTCCGCGTATGGGAGATTTTCTATCTAAAATGGGCAAGAAAAGGTGTCCGCGTCCGTTTATGAGAGTGTCCGTTTATAGGAAAGTTATTTGTATGAGATTTTCGAAAAAAGAAGTTCGTTCCCGAAAATGTGTCCGTTTAAGGGAGCTGTCCGCTTATTGGAGCTGTCCGCAAGTAGAGCTTTCACTGTAGTTGCGTTTTATTATTCACAAATATATCTGGATCCGGATCTGGATTAAGTTATAACATATATTACAAAAAAAAATTTGGGATCCTGTTTTCTATCGGGATCTATTTCAAAGATCCAAAAATTAGTTATTACACTGGCGAGTAGATGGCTTTTTATATGGTAGATAAGGTAGTGTAAGCTATAGTGTAAAGAAAAATGACAAGACATAATTTAAAATTTCCAAACCCAAGGATAAAAAGAGACGGGCTTATAACACTGCTGTCACTTAGATCCGTATGGTTTTATTTTCAAGAGAAGATCCAGATCCGGATCCAGATAGATTTGTGAATAATAAAACGCACCTAATATCGACTTCCAGTCTACATTTTTATTAAACAGTTATTTATACCAACGTAATCGGCCTTGTTAAAGTCATACTTATAATCTAATTCAATTTTTGAACGATAAAAATTATAAAATGTGATAAATTTTAACTATAATCGTAATGCTTTATAGTGAAAACTGTTATTTAATAGAGGAGAATCTTCTTCAGTTAGGCTTAAGGTAGGGGGGCCAAATAAGGCCCTGTTCCTAATAAGGCCCACTTGTCAGAAAACACAGAAACGAACAAATAACGGGACTTTTTTGCTTTGCATATTTAAACCATGTCTACAAGAACACATCCAAAGGAAAAAAAGCCAGCTGCGCGATTCATGTCTTGACCTACAGCTCAATGAAGTTCGTCTGGGGGGAAAAACTAGCAAATTATAAAAAAGTAGTGTGTTTTGTGTTCTTTTTTAACAAATTTAAACCAAGTAAGTACCTATTTTTTTATTTTTCCCGTATAATATATAATATTTTGAGTAAATAACAACATTATTTGTTTGTAAAAAATGTTTGATCGTTAGTTTTAAATAATTTTTTTTTTAAGTCTTACATGTTCCTAATAAGGCCCACAAAAATAAGGGATGGGCCTTATTGGGCACACGCAAATTTGCTTTTAATTATTGGGTTTTATATTATACATATATTTTTTATTTTATATTTTTAACGTGTTTCAGACCAAAGGCCAACTTTTCCCAAAAAAAAGAGCTTCTAATAGGACAGTAACCAACATAAAAGGCCTTACCAACAATCAAATTAAGAGACGACTTTAATATTTGAGCGAAATGAAGCATTATTTAATGGACTCTATATACTTAACTGACCATATATGCTACATTTTATTTTTTAGGTTCCGTACAATAAATGGTTCATAATTTAGAGTTCACATAAATATTAAGTTCATAACATGTATGGCTAACTTTATAGAGCTCTTTAAATAATGGTCCATTTCGCTAAAAAATTAAAGTCGTCTCTTAATTTGATTGTTGGTACGGCCCAAAAAGACGCATTGCAGGTTAAAGAATATTTTAGTTTTATTTTTTTACGAAGAAGTGAAGTTTATATCTTTTTGTTTAAGTTTTTTGCTAAAATTAAGTTTTTTATTTAATTTGTGTTTTTTGTTAAACTAAAGAGACTATTTCCTTATGAAATAAATTTAATTTTTGTGTTTTTAATTGCGATATTCTTAAGAAAACTGAGTGGGCCTTATTAAGACCCCATGGGCCTTATTAAGAACGACGTAAGCTTTTTATAAATTTCAAAAAAATATACTTTTCAATCTTATGAAAACAATAAAATCTATGTTTTCATGTAGATAAAATGACAAAGAATCATAACCTTTTTAGTTTATTCGGATACTCTCAAAAATCTAGCAGATATTTCGAAAAATCCGTTAGGTGGGCCTTATTTGGCCCCCCTACCTTATTTCAAGATCTTCTTGTATAAAAACAAGATCTAAAATTCTTCCAATAGAATTAACAACATTGGCGCAAAATTTTAAACAGCCTATTATTAAGGTATTAGTATGATACTACTTAAGAATTTGCTAGCTTTAAAGATAACATTTTAAACATTTTCTAACTAGTATCGTACTAACCCAATTTTCTAAATAAGTTGCTTCTGAACACACCTAAATCAATGACAGTTCGTGCAAAAAACTAAGTAAACAGAACTTTTGTGGCATTTGTAAATAGCACGATACTAAAAAAATAAAATAGGTATTCGATGATTTTAACTTTAAAAAAAGGGTAGAGAAAGTATTATTTAAAACTAGTTTCATACTTAAACAGCTTTAACATTGTACTAATTAAACTAAAATTTTGCGCCATTTACCCTTGGATAAAGAATTGTCGCCACACCAATTCACCATTGCTTGAAACTACTTGAAACTGCTTGAAAGCGCTCAATATTATTCTTTTGTTCACGGGTCACCGGTGACCACGCTCAATGAAACTAGTAGCGAAAGGTTTGGGGTGAGTACTGTATTGCACTCGCTAAATATTTTTGTGTAACGCGGCTAATTCGAAAAATTTAAAAATGTCATAAGTTATCAATCCGCCGGAGAAATTATTAAGAACTCGCTATTTAATTTAACAGTTTAATAATGTTGTTTCTTTTACAAAACGTTTATAAACTTATATGAACACATAATAAACAAACAAACTTAAAACCGCATGTATGAAATAAAAAAAACAGCAAGTTAATCCTCAAACACTACATATAAAATTTAATCAAAACTGGTTCAACCATTATTGAGGAATACCCAATTTTATGAATACAATTTTATTATGGGTTAAAATGCTTTACTGATGTTTATCTTTAAGAACATGCATTTATACTGAATCATTTATTTTCGACCAAAAAATACCGTTAAATATCTCTTCTCAAAGTAATAACAGTCGAAATTACTTTGTAGACTTTGCACATTCATCAAAAACGGTTCCTTCTATTTGTCCATTAACCCCCCACCGGAGAGTATAAAATAAAAAATTCAAGGATAATCATCCAATCGTAAAATTACTTCCCCAAAAAATTAAATTAAACCCAATGAACTGCGGTTACTTAAATTAAAATTGCAAAACTTCAAGTACTCATCAAACAAAAAAGTTCAGAGGGCTAGGATAGTAAAAAAAAACGAAAGTTCAATTTTAAAAATTTTATAAGTATACGTATACTTAAATCCTCATTACCAGTGACCGTAAAAAGAATAATCATTGATAAAGAGCACCACTGCAAATTACATAGCTCAACGGAGACGCATAAAAAACCTTACTCTGAAAAAAAAGGACATTTATTCCAAATAGAATCCTAAAATAATGTACGAAGAGTGTCAGTAGGTATATAGATGAGTATCCATCAATATACGAATCGATTGGATTGAGGAGTTAAAAGCCATCTTCTAGAGGGAAATGAAACATGAACGATTACGATATACTCTCATAAGTAGGAAAACCCAATAAACTTAAATCGAAGAACTCTATGAAAGTAGTCCCTAATCTAATCTTTCGAGGCCTCCCTGGTCGGGTTATCTTTCAATTTAGAACACGGGTCAATTTTGGAAACATCAAACAGGAAATGGATGAGTTTGTTTATGATGTGACAGGAACACATATATAATGTAATGTAATTTGTTGAATGTATTTATACATACATACATATATCTTAGTTGAGGGTTCTCTCTATTTGTTGTTGACAGTTTGTTTGAGTTGGTGAGTTCGATAAGAGAGATGTAGAAGGACATCTTCTTGAAATGTAAATTCAATTTAAAGTAAAATACGGTCAATGTATTATACTATCTACAGATGTGGGTTGATGATATGACCTTCCGATAATAATTGTGTTATTCTAGTGAATGAATATGAGATCTTTCCGATGAAGATGTCAAAATAATAAGAAAATATAAATAACCCTCTGATGTTTAAGTTCTTCTTTGGGTAAGTATATAATTAAGAAAATGTATTTCTGATTATCAGAACCATCATTATTTTAATTATTTTATATTCCAGAATTACATCTCTTATACACAAAACAACCAAATGTCAGCAAATGAGGTTTCAACAGAAATTAAATCTATTGGAGACTTGTTTAATATTTCACCTTCCAAATATATTTATGTATATGAGCCAATCACTAGCTTTACAAAATTCATTTACAATTTATTTATAATTGGCAAAAAGAAGTTACTTTAAATTTATTTGTCAAATTTACATTATGTATAATCAAAAAAATGAATATCTTTGAAAAAAATTATTTAATTTATACGTTTTATTAAGAGAAACTCGTTAGTTATTAGTCCGATAGTTTCACAATGGATCAACTCATTCATGGTCTAGGTGTGTCTGTTCTCCTGCTGATAGCCGCGTAAACCTAGTCCGATAATTTGAAATATTTATGCATTCTGGGAAGTTCCGCATGTTTCTTTGGGGAATATTAAAGTAAATACGAGACAAAGAATGTACTAAAAGTCTATTTTCCATTTATTTATTTAACAATGAAGACAAAACATTAATAAGACTCGACATATCAATAAGTTTAAGTCTGTTGTGGTAAGGAGGTAGATCATAGGGACTATCTCACCCTAATCTCCTATGTGCAAGCCTTAGCAACCTTTTTTGCACTTGTTCTAGTCTAGCCCGTAATTTGGTGCACAATATTGACACGCGTATTCCAATTGAATAAAAAATGCTGTGAAAAGCTTTTTTGTAACAAAAAGATCGGAAAATTACCTAGAATCTCTCTTTAACCAATAGTCCGCATAAAAGAGACACATTGAATGCGTCAACACAGATGGTAAGTCATTTATAAAAAAGAAATAAAAAGTAAAGTGCCTAAATGGCTCCCGTGTGGTATTCCAGAGTTAATGTTAAAAGTTTTGGACTTATGAAAAGTACCCAGTATGTAATAGATATATGTAAATAAGATTGAAGCAATATTCGATGAAAGAGCTTATCGAATGCTTTACTAAAGTCAGTGATGACACAATCCACTTGATTCCTCTTTTTAAATATACAGGAATAAATTTAACACGAGATCTTATTGACATATTTGTTAAGCAGTGGCGTAGCGTACCATCTCGGCGCCCGGGGCGGGAGACCCATTTTGCCGCCCCCATTCAATACTAAATTAAAATTAAATTTCGAGACATCATTTCACAGGCAATGAAATATCTTTTATTGAAAGTAAAATACAATCAGCGGTTTCATAAACGGATTTTACGAGCATTCGTAAAAAAAATCGAACTCGAGATTTTGATCAAAGTCGACATTACGATGATAGCGAAGACTAAAAAAGTGGGTCTCGCAATTCTGTCTGTCTGTCTGTCTGTCTGTTCGACTACAGGCTAAACGGCTCGGCCGATTTTCTTTAAACTTGGTAGATATCATTTTTAATTTTTTCCCCCCACACGTTTTTTTCTTTCGTTTTTTAAGACCAAAAATAACGGTACCCCCCATACGAATTTTTTTCGAAATTTTATAAACTTTTTTTTTTCTCAAAAACTGTTCGACAGATTTTAAAAATAAAAATACAGAAAAATTTCATTTAATTAAATCTAGGTATTGGTTGAAAATTTTTTTTCGAAAAATGGTTATTGAGGGTACCCATATGGGACCATTTTTTTGTTTTTGATTTTCTCAAAAACGGTTTAACCGATTTTGATCATTTTTTTTTTTGATTAAGCTCCCCAAAATTATAAATAGAATAGTGTACTCAAATTTTCAAAAAAAAAAATTTTTGGATTTTTAAAAAAAACTTCAAAATTTTTTTTTCAAAACTCATTATTTCGAAAACCCCTTGGTAGATTTTTTTTAAACTTAATAAATAAAAGTTTCTCAATATAATCTACAAAATGTGAGAAATTTTTTTTTATTTTACCTAAAAATAAAGGTACCTACCATACAAATGCTAAAAAATTTTAAAAAATGGTTTTCAAAAATCGTATTTTTCTCGAAAACGGCGCCTAGAATTTTGATAAATTTTTTTTTTCAATTAATTTTTACGATCTTTAATTTAATAAAAAAAATACTGAAATTAAGATATTACAGCTTGTACCTACCATAGAACCATTTTTTTCGAATTTTGAATTTCTCATTATCCACATAACGGATCTTAATGAAAATTTTTATAGTGAATCTTCTAAAAAGTCTAAAACACATTGCATTTCAAAACTTTAGAATAAATATTTTTTGAATTTTTGAAAAAACAAAATCTATTTTTTTTTTTTTTTGAAAATTCGATATCTCCGAAACGGGTCAATATTTCTTTTCGTAAATTTAATTTTTGTTCGAACAATAATAAAAACTTTAAATTGGCGTACCTAAATTTTTCTGAAAAAGCTTTTAAAAAGTTTGTATATAAAAGTTTTTTTTTTAAGAAACCACTACAACGACTTATAATTTTTGTTCTTGCATAAATTCATAGTTGGATAGCATTCTGTGTTTTTCTCTTACTACTAAAAGAATTTAAAAATTAATTTTATCCTTATGAACAGTTTTCTCTAATAACATTCTTTTTTAAAATTCCTAGTCGATTACATAGGAGCAAGTTCGTGCGACCCAGTCGTGCATTTTATTTCCTGCGAATTGTACTCGTTTTGAGATCGATTCCGAGTTTTTTCCAAAAAGTCTTAGAAAAGTCGATTGCGGCTTGGACGAAACGGTCTCTGCTCTCCACCAGGAGAGCTTTTAAAACGCAGA
This sequence comes from Chrysotoxum bicinctum, assembly GCA_911387755.1. Classification (NCBI taxonomy): domain Eukaryota; kingdom Metazoa; phylum Arthropoda; class Insecta; order Diptera; family Syrphidae; genus Chrysotoxum; species Chrysotoxum bicinctum. The sequence goes on from CAJVQW010000064.1 coordinate 14,306, forward strand.
GTTTCTGAGCACACTTATCCACACTCAGTCCACATTGCTGCAGGTAAATCTGTGCGTCATCTTCTTCAGGTAGCTCTGCAGCTCAAAAGCTAAGAAAAGTGAGGAAGTTGAATGACTGCATGACTGTCAGAAGAAGACTGGCTACCGATCCGTCAATTCTTCCAGTACCTCAAGAACTTCCACAAACTTATTTTTAAGCGTCTTTACAGCTTCACGAGGTTCACTTTTTCTGCAGGCTTGTGACTAGATCCTTGAGATACTTCTGGTGAGTCGACTTCGTCTTGACCCTGCTCTGTGGTGGGACCAGAACGACTTCCAACTTCGACGGCAGGCACGTCTTCTTCTTCTGCCCGTAAAATAAGTTATGCATTCCCATGAATATTGGCCAGAGGACAATCTTACTTACATTGGAATCACTTCCGCTGCTGCTGGATGCCGCCGAAGACGTTAACGTAGCTTTTGAACTAGAACTAGAACTGAAATATTTCGCGTCTTTGCGTCTGCTTCTTTCTTAGCCTTTTTCTTGCGGTATTCCGCGCCGCTTCCTTTAACTCTTTTCATTTTCAAAAACTAGTTCAAAGGTTGAGTGAAGTACTAAGTGCTTAGTTTTAGAAGATTCAACAGTATTTAAACTATAAACAACACAATCGAAATAACTTTCTGTGATGCGGGAGGGAGCAAAAACATTGAGCTGCCTGAGACTAGAATAACGTTTCCGTCGAATCCTAGTTATCTTATCATATCTCGCATATGCATATCATATGTTTCGGAACACTCCCTTTCAGTTTCGCGAGAGTTTCGGAACGTTTTGTTTTAGTTTCGCGATCAGCGTGACAATACGGAATGCACTCTTAGGCCCTACTCACCGTCTACGAATTCACGAAAGCGGTCAACGACGAACCACAGATAGGGTAGCAAATTTCAAATTTACATCATTGTTGTTTGTTGACTTATCAAACGATCTGTCATGAAACATATGATTTCTACTCTACCCGCATCACCGGCGACATTTTGCCGCCCCCCTAGGCCTGCCGCCCGGGGCGGACCGCCCCCCCCGCCCCCCCTACGCTACGCCGCTGTTGTTAAGGTTCGTCATTTGGGATTAGAATATAAACATAAGGATATAGGCGACTTTTAAGAGTATGGTATGATTGAGAGTATTTGAAACTAAAAAGATTGAACCCTGTGTACCACAAGTAATTATCCTAGGACTAACTCTTGTAAAAACTGGAGATATTTAAGTGAACAAAATAAAGCTATTTTTGTTTCTATTTTAAAGAACTGCTCTTGAAATGTTTTAGCTCAGTGTGAGAATTCAGAAAAGTTGAATAGGATTCAAAAGGAGACACTGATGCACCCAGGTTTTGAATGTTTGAAGGGGAATATTGGGCGGGGTAAATCAGTTCCCACTCATGTAGTGCGGCTAAAGAAAGAATTTCTGAATTTTAGAGTACGTTCGAAGTTGGGATCTAGAGTAAACTGATGGGCATTCCCTGAAGCGCGAGAATTAAAGAATTAAGGTTGAATTCTTTTAGAGAAGAAATACAGCTATTTAATTAGAACACTGGTTATAAAAAATAACGATAAAATAATGAAAGACAAGAAACATGGTGTCGATGCTCGGGAGATACAAATGTTTTCGTTATTACAAACATTATCGCCTACAAAACAGATGATCAAACGTAACGATACGATCCAAAAGTCGGTTTCACCATGAATACATCCATTGTGAAATCGACCGATTTCGGAACAATGAACACTGTCTGTCAATTTTAAAATCGCCATTTCAAACACTCGAGACCAATGTTTACCGACACCTTCTTTCTCACTCCCCCTAATTTTCCTATCGCCCGTGCTATGTTTATCTTCAAAATTATAAGTCTCACAATAAACCCTTGAGTGCGTGTGAATTATAAAAAAATTAAAATACTTTGCGTTTGGAACGAACAGCTAGTTCTAAATAATAAATCAAAATTCAAAAGTCATATAAGCTGCCGCAGCAAATGTGTACATAATTTATTTTTGTCCTAAATCTAAGGATTCCCCAATTCCTTGACTTTACATTTGTATACTTGTAAAACAAATTATAGGGAAATTGAAAGTTAATATCTTTCATGGGTCCAAAAACGGTTCTGCAAATTGGACAAACCGATGAAAAGTCAAAGTTAACTGTTTGACTAACTACGCGATTAATGTTCTGAATAATTTGAAAAGTTTTCCTTCATAAATCATTTATAATGGACACAAACAAAAAAATTGACAATAACACGAATACTATACAATAGATCGGACATAAAAGATGTAACAAAATGAAACTTTTTCATTGTTTTCCTCATCTTAGAATGTTTTCGTATTCAAGGTTAAACTTGACGTTGAAAAAATTATTTCAATTCAAAAATCAATAAGTTTTGGGTATTTCAAAAATAAGGAAATATCCTTATTCATAATTTAAATTTGTTCATTTCACAGGAACTAAATGGCTGGGATATGATTTGAGTAATACCTATCTTCTTGTTTATAAAGATACATATGTACATATGTGCCTACAAAGAGGAAAGGAAAAAATTTTAGTTTTTTATCTGGGGTAAATAAATCATCTGGTTTATTTGGCATAAAATTTCTTTTACAAGATTTCATAATCATAGTCTTACAGTTCGACCTTAAAAAATACCATGAGCATATGTTTAAAATATTTTCAAACACAGGCCATGAAATCATTTGCATATTAAAACAGTTGGGCGGTTTCAAAAGGTACTAATTACCAAATTATCTATGCTTTACAACATAGAGGATGAAAAACCTTTTCTTCCTATACAAAAATAAAGAAGACAGATATATCTATATGTTGTAAATACATGCCTATAAACAACCCTATACAACTAAGAAAACATTTAAGGGATTACTTCCGTGAAACAAAAAAGAAACTTTCAATGGGAAAGGGTTCGGTTAAAAAAGAAATTTCTTCAAAATTTAATTGAAAAACATAAATTTATGAATTTCATTGAAATTGTTTCATGAAGAAAGGTTCCCTTTATTTCACATTTTGTGTTTTTTACTTGTGATATAGGTACTATAGGGCAAGTTCTGCATTTGGAAAAAAAATCGAACTCGAGATTTTGATCAAAGTTGACATTACGATGATAGCGAAGACGAAAAAAGTGGGTCCGACAATTCCGTCTGTCTGTCTGTATGTCTGTATGTCTGTATGTCTGTATGTCTGTATGTCTGTATGTCTGTATGTCTCTACCTCGAACTACAGCCTAAACTACCGGAGGTATTTTCTTCAAACTAGGTAGTTAAGGGTCTTCGGTGATTCCCTAGAGGAAAAATTGAATTTTTTTTTTTAGCTCCAAAACTAAGGGTACCCCCCATACACCCGTAATGCAAAATCTTATTTATCTCGAAAACGGCTCTAACGATTTTGATAAAAAAAATTAAGTGTGATATTATGGACATGGACTACATTTTGCTCAAAAAAAATTTTGGGACAAAATGTTATTAGGGGTACCTGCCATAGACCCGTTTTTTTGATTTTCGACTTTCTCATTAACAGCTCTAAGGATTTTAACCCAAAATTTTTAGCAGGAGTCGCCTTAAGTTTAAAATAATATTGTATATAAAAATATTCGAAAAAATATTTATTGGGTTTAAAAAAAAAAAAAAAAAAAATTAAATCAATATCTTCAAAACCTATGAACGATTATTTTTTGAAATTATTTCCTAAAACCAATATTATTAAATACTTAAAATTCGCATCCCACATTTTTTAAGGTTTATTTGCATAAATTCATACTTTTCCGGAAACCAGATGGCAATTTTATGCATTTGAACATTATTATCTCATTGAATCCATGTTTTATATTTATAAAATGTATCTTAAATTTCAAAGTACTTTTACATAAGAGCAAGTTCGTGCGATCCAGTCGTGCATTTTATTTTTTTTTGTTCAAGCCTTAATTAGTGAACCGTTTTGATAGAAGGCAATTATCTAATGGTGGTTGGTATTAAGCGAATTGGTCAGCGATCAAGAATGGATTAACTTTTAAATATTCAAGTTTTCGTGTGTATTCTTAGTGTTTGTATGCCTGGGGCAGAGTTTTTCAGTGCGAGATCATCCTAGTTTTGAGGTACATATCTGACTTAACTCTGGAAACCAATTTTTCAATCAATTTAGTTCTCGAGTTAACTCAAGAAAATTTCCGGAGTTAGTTCCGAATTGACAGACCAGATATTTCGTGTAGATGCTTTTTAAAAAGCTATTGGCATTGAAAAGCCACTATTCAATTTCGATTGTTGAAGAACGATTTCAACATAGGATAGTTTATTGACAACTATATTTTAAACTTTTACTGAAAAGCTTCTTCATAGATTAAAAGTTATCTTGGGTTTAAGTTATTTTATTTGCAGAAATAGCAAGTATAAATACAGGGTGGTTTCTTTTTAAATCATTTTGACACTGACAGTTGTTTCCCGCTCGAAAGCCAGTATCATACCTTCGCGGAACGAAATATAGTCGTTTTACACTTGAACAACGTTGGGAAATATTGAAAACTCATTTCCAAAGTGAGTGCTGTGAAGCCCAAACAATGCGTTTGTTGAAAAGAAGTGCACAACTCGCCTGCTGTACAAAAGTTTGTGCAAAAAGTTCGTGAGACTGGTATGCTAGTGAAAAACACTCATGGTCTCCGTGCGTCGTCGTACGGTGCGCACAGACGAAACTGTGGCTGCTGTAGCCGAGAGTGTGAGACTCAATTCACGAACATCAACTCGCCATCGATCTCAACAGCTCAACATTTCACGCACTATATCCTGAGGAGAATTCTGCACAAAGATCTCCGAGTATTCGCTTACAAGGTCTAATTGATTCAGCAATTGAAGGGGCGTCGTAGTATGGGCCTTAGAGCAGCTTGAATTGGACAACGATTTTGGGCGAAAAATTATCTTTTCTGACGATGCGCATTTTCATCTCGGCGGCTACGTTAACAAACAAAATTGCCGTTTCTGGGGTTCGAAAAACCCAGACGTTGTTATATCCACAGAGAGTGACAATTTGGTGCGGAATTTGGAGTGGTGATATCATTGGACCATTTTATTTCGAAAATGAGACTGGAACAACGTTTTGGTCAGCGATGGGCGTTGCAGAGCCCTTATAAATTTTCTTACTGAAATTGAAGACGTGGATTTGGACGACCTCTGGCTTATGCAGGATGGCGTGCCATGTCACATAGGCCATCTAAATCGTGTTATCAGCCATCTTGACTATGTCAATTGGTCGCCTCGGAGCTACGATTTGATCCCTTTGGACTTTTTTTTTGTGAAGAACCGTGAAAGACCGATGTTATTCCAACAATCCGCAAACCATTTAAGGACTTAAGACCAATATCATCCAAGCAATGCTTGAGCTACAGCCCGAAACCATCAACAAGGTCTTGGAAAAATGGAGTGACAGAATGCGCTACTTCCATAATTAATGGGAATTTTTGCTCTTACTAGTTAAGCCATAATAAATGGAACAAATTTAATTTTGTTCATTTTATTGCATTTTTAAAAAAGAAACTTGTATTTGGCCCACCTTTTACACGGACACATTTTTGCACAGAGAACTAGAAAGACAGCTTGTATTTTACTTTTAAAAAGAACACAATAAATTTCTTTTGACTTTGGTTCACTCTGTATATGGTTTTGGAAAACAAAAAAAAAAAATGGCCAAGCCTTCAAAAAAATTCAGACAAATCTGAATTTTGGTGAAAAGCTTTATTTTAATGTGTTAAGCACTTCCTAAATTATTACGGCAGTTACGGGGCCTAAGCTAGCTCTGAAACAAAAATGTTAACTGTTAATAAAAAATTGTTATAAATTGACATCTTGTTGGTCATTATTCACTTATTAATTTAAGGAAATTCCTTAACGACTAGTAAGCCTTGAAAATTAAACATTTACCCATCTTAAATGTTTAACTTCAATCCACTTTAGATATCAAAAAGTGATTTTTAAATGACCTAAATTATTTAGTAATGGGGTCTAGAGGTCTACTAGGTTTGTCCCCACTATGCTACTCGTATCATAAGGCTATACAAGACTAATATGAACAACACAAACAACCAGGTATGTATATATCTATAAGCAGTCGTAAATCCTGAGTACCAGCAGGGACATGTTGTTTTTAGGTTAAGGACTATGACTAAGCTTATCATGTAGTGATGTGTAACTAGGTATACTTGGACCATATGTTCAAAATGTTCCTAGAGCCATTGCAAAACAAAATTTTCTCTTATGGCTGTGTGTTTCATTAAGTCGTTTGTAGTTAGTTTAATGGATTTCTGCACTTAAGCTATGAACAAAATCATCCTTTGTGAGTAAATCTTTTTTTAATGAATATTTTTGACCTTTAGTTTGTAGCTGGAACTTCTGTCAGAACTTTATTCATATACACTAAACATAAAAGGGTATCAAACTTTGAGGTAAATAATTAAACGTCAATAAATAAAATGGGTTCACCAACCTTCTTTTGAGTAAATTAGTTGCTTTGAAAAAAACAACCAATTCATATATTCAAATAGTTTTGAATGCAGCCATTGTGGATCTGTCACAAATCAAATACAATATTTGAATCTAAATACAAGGGCGCAAATTTTTTTGTTAAATGAGTAAGAAGTGAAGAGTATTTCATTTTGATAATAAGTTGAAAGGAAGATTTTAGAAATTTTAAGCGAATTTAATTCTGTAACATTTTACTCAAGCTTAAGTCTTTGAATATTTATTTTATGTTTAGTATCATACTTAATTTATTTGACACTTTAACAAATGTCAAACAAATCTGTTTGTTTAGTTTTTTCCTGGTAACATAGATACAGAAATTGCTAAGACTTCTAAGGCACAAGGTCCTGGTTCTCTACGAGCTGTTGCACTACCAAATTTATTTATTTATTTAATATCGTCATTTACGAGGAATTGAACTTCTCCTATATTTTTGGTATACTCATTTATCGGCTGAAGAAGTATTCTTCTGTGTTTCTAAGTTTTTTTTTGTTGGCATAGTTCACATTGGAAAGAAGGACGTATAATTTTGTGTAGATAGGATCTTGGGTTATGAGATATTTCAGCGAAAACCGTCCGTCGTCCGTCTTGGGATGAGATATTTTCTATATTTTTAGCTATCCTGCAGCTCTACTGTTGAAAAGTCAATTAAAAATGTTAAATGAATTAATATATGTAAACTATAACTTTTAATTATACTACTTTAGTATTAAAACTTATACAACTAACAACTATTATAAATTAGCCTAATCTTAAAGACACTGAATGCACACTTTATTTAACAAATAATATTCTATTACAATATTTAACTATTTAAGTATATAAGACTATTATATGTATATTGAAACCAGTTAAACTAAATATATAATTATTCCGTTTTGAACTGTTACCGACTGCGTTTCTTTTAACAGGGTTATGGGCCCAGAATTAATCTTAAAAAATCTTAGTAATCAATAAATTTAATTAATAAAAGTCTTTAGTAAACGAAAGTTTAAAAACAATTCGCTATGGCAAACCATCATTTGATCAAAATCGAGCCTTTGACTCGTGAAAATTTTGATACTTGGAAACTCCATGTGGAAGCACTTTTGGTAGATAAGGAATGACACTTGGGACTACGTGTCGGGTAATAAAAAAAGGCCCGAAAAAGATGCCGAAGCACAGGCACTTTGGGATAAGGAGGACAGAAAAGCGAAATCGGATCTAATTTTATCAATAAGTCCATCTGAACTCAAGGAGGTAAGAGGATGTGTGACTTCGCATGAAATTTGGAGCAAACTTCATAACGTGTACGAATCGAGAGGACCTGCCAAGAAAGCTTCGCTTTAGAAACAACTCGTTTTGAATAAAATGATTGAAGGGGATGATATACGTATTCATCTATCTAAGTTTTGTTCGGCTGTAGATAAATTAGAAGACATGGATTTACATATTAATGGCGAATTACTCTCTATTCTCTTATTATATAGCCTTCCTGAGTCCTATGAAAATTTTAGAGTCGCGATAGAAACACGAGATGAGCTGCCTAAACCTGAAACCCTAAAGATAAAAATTACTGAGGAGTACGATGCAAGAAAAGGAAAAGATGGCGATCAGAATGGAGCGTTGTTTATCAAACAACGGCAGCAGCACCAACATTTCAGACCAAATTCAAAATTTTCAGCAAAAACTTCTTTTGAAGAGAATAAAAAGCGTGAAGGTAAGAAATTTAACAATTTTCGTTTCAAGTGCTATCGATGTGGCCGAAATGGCCACAAGGCAACAAATTGTAAATCTAAAATAAACACACCAGATAAGTCTGCCGTGACAGAGGAATCATTTTCGATATCAGAAGTATGTGACGAAGTTTTGATGATAGTGTTGTTGTAATAGCCCATAGAAAAAATGGATTATATTATGTTAATGAGAATGTGGAGATTGCAAACGTAAGTTCGAGTACTCAGATTGACACCAGAGATTTGATGGAGTGGCACAAAAAGTTTGGCCACCTGAATGTGAAAACTATGTGTGACATGCAATGAAACAAATCAGTTCTTGGGATGAAGTTTCGGAATCCTGATCGTAATGAGGTACAGTGTGAAATTTGTATAGAGGCAAAACTATGTAGGAAGCCCTTTCCTAAGGGAACAGCCTCAAGAAGTAAGTACCCCTTAGAGTTAATCCACAGTGACATTTGTGGGCTTATGAAGGCAAAGTCAAATGGTGGATGTAGTTATTTTGCTACCTTTATAGATGATGCTTCAAGATGGTGTGAGGTATATTTTTTGAAACACAAGAATGATGTCTTTACAGCTTTTAAAGATTTTAAAACCAATGCGGAAAATTTTACAGGACGAAGAATCAAAGTGTTGCGGTCAGACAATGGCGGAGAATACTGCAGTAAGGAGTTCAACAAGTATCTTTCGGAGGAAGGCATCAAGCATCAGCTTACTGTCGATTATACGCCTCAACAGAATGGTGTCTCCGAAAGAATGAACAGGACACTTGTGGAAATGGGACGATGCATGCTGCTCCAGTCGCAGTTACCTCAAACATTTTGGGCGGAGGCCATCGCTTGTGCAAAATACATACGTAATCGATGTTCGTCAAGCAGTCTTAACGGAGAGGTTCCCTACAAGCTCTGGACAGGAAAAGTCCCCGGTGTAAACCACTTCCAGGTATTTGGTAGTAAAGCATATTCCTTGATTAAAAATAAAAGTAGAAGTAAATTTGATCCCAAGTCGAAGCCATATACTTTTGTTGGGTACTGCGAAAACGCAAAAGCTTATCGATTATGGTGTCACAAAGCTAGAAAAATTATTAAAAGCAGAGATGTTGTATTTTTAAACAAAAATTATGCATGCAATTTTGACTCAAAAGATAAAAGGTTAGCACCATTTTTCGAACCTAAAATTATTAAAGAAAACTTGAAACACGATAGAAATTTTGAATTGAAAGCAAATAAAAATGAGTATATATATATACATGAGAATAGAAATTTAGATATGAAAACAGAAGCAGGCACAAATGAATTATTGGAAGTCAAAGGAAGTTTAGATAGAGATGGAAACCAAGATATTGAACAAGAAGAAGAAAATTGTAATGAAGAACAAGAACAGGATCAGAAACAGGAACAGGAAGAGGATCAGGAGCAAATAAATAGAAAGACACATTTTGAAACGGTTTCAATGAGAACAAGGTCAAGAAAGAGGCTACATCGGGAAATTCAAAGTTCCAGCGATGATTCAGAAGATTCAGATGTTTATAGTGATGCTGTTTGCATGCTAACTTTAGATCCACAAAATGTTAGTGAAATTTTAGAAGATTCCAACGTTATGGAATGGAAACAGGCTATGAACGAAGAGCTTTTGGCACATAAGTCAAACATGGACCGTCGTAGATCGCCCAACGGGGGAAAATATAATAGGATGTAGATGGGTCTTTCAAACAAAAACGGACTCGAAGGGTGAAGTTTGCAGAAGGAAAGCACGGTTAGTTGCAAAAGGCTGTTGCCAGCGAACAGGCATAGATTTTAAAGAAACCTTTGCACCAGTGGCTAGGCAATGTTCAATTCGTCTCCTGATAGCGCTTGCTGCTGAGTGGGGACTTATATTGCACCAGCTAGATGTTGTCACTGCTTATTTAAATGGAAGCATTGATGAGACACTGTATATGGAAATTCCTCAAATGTTTTCCGAATTAACAGGTGAAAAACTAGGTAAAAATAAAGTTTTTCGTATCCATAAAGCCATATATGATATGATAGCATAGCCAGGGTAGAACTTTACAAAGCCATGAGAGAATTCGGCATCCCAAATAAATTGACACGACTATGTAGGTTGACCATGACCAACGTAACAAGCCAAGTAAAAATAGCCGGATTGCTATCCAGACCAATCAACATCTTTAATGGACTCCGACAAGGGGACGGTTTGGCCTGCCTCCTCTTCAACCTGGCGTTGGAGAAAGCAATCCGTGACTCTGGCACGGCAACAAGAGGGACCATCGTCAACAGGTCTAGCCAGTTACTGGCTTACGCAGACGACATCGACATCATCGGAAGAACCGAACAAGCTGTACACGATTCCTTCATCCAGATCGAGCAGGCGGCACAAAATCTGGGGCTGCACATTAGTGAAGGTAAAACAAAGTACATGGTGGCGTCGAATGCGAGAGGAACAGTTGGTCAAACAATCAAGGTTGCGGAGCACGAATTTGAAGTGGTGCAATCCTTTAAATACCTTGGGTCAATAGTAGCAGCCGATAACAATATAGAAGAAGAAATACGCGGGCGGCTTCTCAAATCCAACAGAGCCTACTATAGTCTGTCAAAGCTCTTCAAATCCAGAAATCTCACCATAACTTCAAAACTGCTGCTGTACAGGACCATGGTCCTGCCAGTACTCACATATGGATCCGAGACTTGGGTGCTTAGCAAAAGGCACTCCGACCTCTTAGCTGCGTTCGAGAGAAAAGTATTAAGGAGAATTGTTGGCCCCGTATGTGAGGAAGGACGATTCCGGAGACGGTACAATCATGAACTGTACGCAATCTACCTTGAAGCAGATATCGTGACAAAAATTAAGCTCGGTAGACTCCGGTGGGCAGGGCACCTAGCTCGCATGAGCGAAGAGGAACCTGCTCGGAAAGTTCTTTGTGGTACATTCTATGGTAGACGACAGCGTGGTAGACCATGTTTGCGCTGGAGAGATGGCGTAGACCAGGACGCCCGAAGCCTTGGGGTGCGCAACTGGATGGCGTCGGCTAGACCGGAATAGGTGGAGAGACTTGTTGAAAGAGGCCAGGACCGGAACCCGGTTGTCGAGCCGATGATGATGATGAAAGCCATATATGGTTTGAAACAATCAGGCAGGCAGTGGTACATAAGACTAAACGATCAACTTTTAAAAATGGGAATGAAGCCATTACTATCTGATCCCTGTATTGATATATGTATTACGGAAACGATCCAACATAATAATTGTCGCTATTTATGTCGATGACATAATAATTGGATCAAATTGTATGGATGAAATTATATTATTTAAAAACAAAATGAAATTCGAATTTCAAATGAAGGACATGGGAAAACTAAACTACTTCTTAGGAATTGAATTTAACCAAAAGGAAAACGGAGGGATTACAATGAGTCAGAAGAACATCGAAAAAAAAAACC
>CAJVQW010000065.1:0-25365 GCA_911387755.1 Chrysotoxum bicinctum
ATTTATGAGGCATGTTTAAGTCCAAAACTCGATTACAGAATCCAGGGGTGGAATCGGCTAAGGTGATAGTTGATTGTGATTTCCATTTTGTGATCTCTCTCTCTATATTTTTACTTGCGATATAGGTACTATAGGGCAAGTTCTGCATTTGGAAAAAAAATCGAACTCGAGATTTTGATCAAAGTTGACATTACGATGATAGCGAAGACGAAAAAAGTGGGTCTGACAATTCCGTCTGTCTGTCTGTATGTCTGTATGTCTGTATGTCTGTATGTCTGTATGTCTGTACCTCTCACTACAGCCTAAACCCTTGGACCTATTTCTTTCAATCTTGGTAGTTAAGGGTCTTCGGTGATTCCCTAGAGGAAAAATTGAAATTTTTTTTTTAGCTCCAAAACTAAGGGTACCCCCCATACACCCGTAATGCAAAATCTTATTTATCTCGAAAACGGCTCTAACGATTTTGATAAAAAAAATTAAGTGTGATATTATGGACATGGACTATATTTTGGTGAAAAAAAAATTTGGGGGGAAATGTTATTAGGGGTACCTGTCATAGAACGGTTTTTTGATTTTCGAATTTCTCACCAACGGCTCTAACGATTTTAACCAAAATTTTTATGCAGGAGCTGCTTTGCATTTGAAAAAATATAAACTAAAAATTTTTACGAAAAAATAGTTTTTGGATTTTTAAAAAACTAATACAATTTTTTTTTTGAAAATTCAATATCTTGAAAACCGATACACGATTAAATTTTTAGATTACGTTTTAAAATGTATTTTATTAAATACTAACAATTTGCATATCAATTTTTTTTATAAAAATTTTAAGGAAAATTTAGTACACAAAAAACATGTTTCAGTGTGTCTGTATGTCTGTACCTCTCACTACAGCCTAAACCCTTGGACCTATTTCTTTCAATCTTGGTAGTTAAGGGTCTTCGGTGATTCCCTAGAGGAAAAATTGAAATTTTTTTTTTAGCTCCAAAACTAAGGGTACCCCCCATACACCCGTAATGCAAAATCTTATTTATCTCGAAAACGGCTCTAACGATTTTGATAAAAAAAATTAAGTGTGATATTATGGACATGGACTATATTTTGGTGAAAAAAAAAATTTGGGGGGAAATGTTATTAGGGGTACCTGTCATAGAACGGTTTTTTTGATTTTCGAATTTCTCACCAACGGCTCTAACGATTTTAACCAAAATTTTTATGCAGGAGCTGCTTTGCATTTGAAAAAATATAAACTAAAAATTTTTACGAAAAAATAGTTTTTGGATTTTTAAAAAACTAATACAATTTTTTTTTGAAAATTCAATATCTTGAAAACCGATACACGATTAAATTTTTAGATTACGTTTTAAAATGTATTTTATTAAATACTAACAATTTGCATATCAATTTTTTTTATAAAAATTTTAAGGAAAATTTAGTACACAAAAAACATGTTTCAGTGTGTCTGTATGTCTGTACCTCTCACTACAGCCTAAACCCTTGGACCTATTTCTTTCAATCTTGGTAGTTAAGGGTCTTCGGTGATTCCCTAGAGGAAAAATTGAAATTTTTTTTTTAGCTCCAAAACTAAGGGTACCCCCCATACACCCGTAATGCAAAATCTTATTTATCTCGAAAACGGCTCTAACGATTTTGATAAAAAAAATTAAGTGTGATATTATGGACATGGACTATATTTTAGTGAAAAAAAAATTTGGGGGGAAATGTTATTAGGGGTACCTGCCATAGACCCGTTTTTTGATTTTCGACTTTCTCATTAACGGCTCTAAGGATTTTCCCCCAAAATTTTTAGCAGGAGTCCCCTTAAGTTTAAAATAATATTGTATATAAAAATATTCGAAAAAATATTTATTGGGTTTTAAAAAAAAAAAAAAAAAAAATTTAAATCAATATCTTCAAAACCTATGAACGATTATTTTTTGATATTATTTCCTAAGACCAATATTATTAAATACTTAAAATTCGCATCCCACATTTTTTTCTTGAAAAATTTTATAGAAATTTCTTATATAAAAAATTTATTTAATAATAAAACGATTTTTTAAGGTTTATTTGCATAAATTCATACTTTTCCGGAAACCAGACGGCAATTTTATGCATTTGAACATTATTATCTCATTAAATCCATGTTTTATATTTATAAAATGTATCTTAAATTCCAAAGTACTTTTACATAAGAGCAAGTTCGTGCGATCCAGTCGTGCATTTTATTTTTTGAAAATTCAATATCTTGAAAACCGATACACGATTAAATTTTTAGATTACGTTTTAAAATGTATTTTATTAAATACTAACAATTTGCATATCAATTTTTTTTATAAAAATTTTAAGGAAAATTTAGTACACAAAAAACATGTTTCAGTGTGTCTGTATGTCTGTACCTCTCACTACAGCCTAAACCCTTGGACCTATTTCTTTCAATCTTGGTAGTTAAGGGTCTTCGGTGATTCCCTAGAGGAAAAATTGAAATTTTTTTTTTAGCTCCAAAACTAAGGGTACCCCCCATACACCCGTAATGCAAAATCTTATTTATCTCGAAAACGGCTCTAACGATTTTGATAAAAAAAATTAAGTGTGATATTATGGACATGGGCTATATTTTGGTGAAAAAAAAATTTGGGGGGAAATGTTATTAGGGGTACCTGTCATAGAACGGTTTTTTTGATTTTCGAATTTCTCACCAACGGCTCTAACGATTTTAACCAAAATTTTTATGCAGGAGCTGCTTTGCATTTGAAAAAATATAAACTAAAAATTTTTACGAAAAAATAGTTTTTGGATTTTTAAAAAAATAATACAATTTTTTTTTTGAAAATTCAATATCTTGAAAACCGATACACGATTAAATTTTTAGATTACGTTTTAAAATGTATTTTATTAAATACTAACAATTTGCATATCAATTTTTTTTATAAAAATTTTAAGGAAAATTTAGTACACAAAAAACATGTTTCAGTGTGTCTGTATGTCTGTACCTCTCACTACAGCCTAAACCCTTGGACCTATTTCTTTCAATCTTGGTAGTTAAGGGTCTTCGGTGATTCCCTAGAGGAAAAATTGAAATTTTTTTTTTAGCTCCAAAACTAAGGGTACCCCCCATACACCCGTAATGCAAAATCTTATTTATCTCGAAAACGGCTCTAACGATTTTGATAAAAAAAATTAAGTGTGATATTATGGACATGGGCTATATTTTGGTGAAAAAAAAATTTGGGGGCAAATGTTATTAGGGGTACCTGTCATAGAACGGTTTTTTTGATTTTCGAATTTCTCACCAACGGCTCTAACGATTTTAACCAAAATTTTTATGCAGGAGCTGCTTTGCATTTGAAAAAATATAAACTAAAAATTTTTACGAAAAAATAGTTTTTGGATTTTTAAAAAAATAATACAATTTTTTTTTTGAAAATTCAATATCTTGAAAACCGATACACGATTAAATTTTTAGATTACGTTTTAAAATGTATTTTATTAAATACTAACAATTTGCATATCAATTTTTTTTATAAAAATTTTAAGGAAAATTTAGTACACAAAAAACATGTTTCAGTGTGTCTGTATGTCTGTACCTCTCACTACAGCCTAAACCCTTGGACCTATTTCTTTCAATCTTGGTAGTTAAGGGTCTTCGGTGATTCCCTAGAGGAAAAATTGAAATTTTTTTTTAGCTCCAAAACTAAGGGTACCCCCCATACACCCGTAATGCAAAATCTTATTTATCTCGAAAACGGCTCTAACGATTTTGATAAAAAAAATTAAGTGTGATATTATGGACATGGACTATATTTTGGTGAAAAAAAAATTTGGGGGGAAATGTTATTAGGGGTACCTGCCATAGACCCGTTTTTTGATTTTCGACTTTCTCATTAAGGGCTCTAAGGATTTTAACCCAAAATTTTTAGCAGGAATCCCCTTAAGTTTAAAATAATATTGTATATAAAAATATTCGAAAAAATATTTATTGGGTTTTTAAAAAAAAAAAAAAAAATTTAAATCAATATCTTCAAAACCTATGAACGATTATTTTTTGATATTATTTCCTAAGACCAATATTATTAAATACTTAAAATTCGCATCCCACATTTTTTTCTTGAAAAATTTTATAGAAATTTCTTATATAAAAAATTTATTTAATAATAAAACGATTTTTTAAGGTTTATTTGCATAAATTCATACTTTTCCGGAAACCAGACGGCAATTTTATGCATTTGAACATTATTATCTCATTAAATCCATGTTTTATATTTATAAAATGTATCTTAAATTCCAAAGTACTTTTACATAAGAGCAAGTTCGTGCGATCCAGTCGTGCATTTTATTTCTTTATTGATATGATGGAGTCAGCTATAGTAAAAATGACAATCACAATCAACTATCACCTTAGCCGATTCCACCCCAGAACAGAGTGTTAAGACTGATAGGAAACAGAACTATTATGAAATCATTTCCATCTCTTGAACATCGTGGGAATGTTTCATGTCTTTCCTGGTTTTATAGCTTCTTTCAAAGTAGCCATTTACATTGTTCCCCTCAATCAATTCAACGTGATAGCCGTTTCGCTAGCTCACAAATTCACTTTGATGGAATAATGTACCCGACACTAGTTTCCCTTGCCCTTGCCATTTCAACTCGCAAGCATTCAAGACCAATATTAATCGACTCCTCCTTTCTCTATACCCTCCCCTCCTAATTTCTACATAGTTCATACTATAGGTATGTTCAACATTAGTAAGCCCTTGACCACGTGTGAATTATAAAAAAATGAGGTAGTCCAGAGTTCACAAATTAGCAATTAGCTAGAGGTATAGTCAAATCTTATTAGCTTATTTACCTGCCTGAGTATCATCTATTCAAACTAGTGTAATGAACAGTGGGATGAGATGGTAATTCCCATAGTTCGCAGCTCTGGCACATTCTTTTACCCTCAGCGTAGCTCATTTGGGTGGGGTAGTTGCTGCAACTAATTTCTGTTCACTCAAATTTTTCGTGCCAGAAAATTGAGGAGATACCATAGAGAAAAAAAAACAACAAATAAATCAGTTCCAAACATATTTCCAATTAAATACGACAGATGTTACGTCGTCTTAAGTAGTTTAATAAAATAACTACGTGGCAACCCTTATCCTATAGTGAGTCATTGCTGCCCCACCTCCTTGCTATGCTCTGGCCTTATTTAGAGCATAGCCCCAAAATAACGATCTATCCCATGACTCTACCCTTCTTGACTTTTACTACCACTTTCCCATTTTACCAATTTAGTTCACCATCCTAATAAAACATATTATTAATGGTACAACAATTTTAGATATTTATTAAAGAATATTATTACTTGAATCGTTAAAAAAATTTTAATCAAAATAAAATTTAAATAAAAGATGTGAGGAAACAAACAAACAAAAATTATTACGAGACAAAAAGAATCAAAGACCAAAATTAAATTAAAGAAAAGTATTGGATTCAAACTAATAATTAAGTTAAAAATTATGACTGACACAATAAAAAAAAAACTATGATTTTAAAAACAAGAGTATAAATGTTTGCACGAGAGGAATCTTATCAAGAATTTATGAAAGAAAAATATCAAGGTCGGTCATTCCGTAACTTTCAAAACGATAATCGTCAAAACGATTATCATTATCGTTATCGTCAGTAATTTGCTTTACGTAACTTTATCACTATCGTCTCGTCAATCGTTTTCGGTATAAGATCGTTCAGTTAATTTCAGATACTCTTATACTGTGACTGAAATGTCAAAATGAAAGACAATGCTTGTTCGATAACTTGAAAATGTAAAACCATTGCTTTATTTCGGACTTTTCATTTTCGCTAGAAAGATTCCATTTAATCCACAGGGGACATAACTTGGCTTCGAAGATATTTGTCGTTTCCGAAACTATTTTGGATAATGTGCTTTGTGCAAGAGCGAGTCCAAAATCGTTGCCTGTCAACCATTGGTACCCTCCGCCACCCAAAGTCTCAATAGTTACGGCAAATCTTAATGTTGATGGTATATATGTAGAACGGTGAAGTATCATTAATAAGGCTTCTTTTGAAATTCGAAAACGTTGAACAAAACTATAATGGTTTAAATTATTTTACAACAATTAGTAAGAAAGATTACTTATGTACATATTTATGTATTGTATGTAAAAAAATATACTTACATATGGGTTGGAAGAGATAGAGGGTCTGATTCATCTCTTAATTGATATAATTACTCACGTTTACTTTTTGTTACCATTTGTTCGATAATCCAACGATGTGCGCACATTGAAGGTCTCGACGACTTGATTTCATTAACTATACTGATTTCAAATGTCCTCTTTTGCACTCACTTTCACATTATCAAAATCTTACAATTTACAATTAATTAACTAATTATTACTATTTTTTACTTGCGATATAGGTACTATAAGGCAAGTTCTGCATTTGGAAAAAAAATCGAACTCGAGATTTTGATCAAAGTTGACATTACGATGATAGCGAAGACGAAAAAAGTGGGGCTGACAATTCCGTCTGTCTGTCTGTATGTCTGCATGTCTGTACCTCGAACTACAGCCTAAACTACCGGACGTATTTTCTTCAAACTCGGTAGTTAAGGGTCTTCGGTGATTCCCTAGAGGAAAAATTGAAATTTTTTTTTTAGCTCCAAAACTAAGGGTACCCCCCATACACCCGTAATGCAAAATCTTATTTATCTCGAAAACGGCTCTAACGATTTTGATAAAAATAAAATGCACGACTGGATCGCACGAACTTGCTCTTATGTAAAAGTACTTTGGAATTTAAGATACATTTTATAAATATAAAACATGGATTTAATAAGATAATAATGTTCAAATGCACAAAATTGCCGTCTGGTTTCCGAAAAAGTATGAATTTATGCAAATAAACCTTAAAAACTCGTTTTATTATTAAATAAATTTTTTATATAAGAAATTTCTCTAAAATTTTTCAAGAAAAAAATGTGGGATGCGTATTTTAAGTATTTAATAATATTGGTTTTAGGAAATTATTTCAAAAAATAATAGTTCATAGGTTTTGAAGATATTGATTTAAAAAATTTTTTTTTTTTTTTTTTTAAAACCCAATAAATATTTTTTCGAATATTTTTATATACAATATTATTTTAAACTTAAGGCGACTCCTGCTAAAAATGTTGGGTTAAAATCCTTAGAGCCGTTAATGAGAAAGTCGAAAATCAAAAAAACGGGTCCATGGCAGGTACCCCTAATAACATTTTGCCCCAAAATTTTGTTTGACCAAAATGTAGTCCATGTCCATTATATCACACTTAATTTTTTTTATCAAAATCGTTAGAGCCGTTTTCGAGATAAATAAGATTTTACATTACGGGTGTATGGGGGGTACCCTTAGTTTTGGAGCTAAAAAAAAAAATTCAATTTTTCCTCTAGGGAATCACCGAAGACTCTTAACTACCGAGATTAAAAGAAATAGGTCCAGGGGTTTAGGCTGTAGTGAGAGGTACAGACATACAGACACACTGAAACATGTTTTTTGTGTACTAAATTTTCCTTAAAATTTTTATAAAAAAAATTGATATGCAAATTGTTAGTATTTAATAAAATACATTTTAAAACGTAATTTAAAAATTTAATCGTGTATCGGTTTTCAAGATATTGAATTTTCAAAAAAAAACTTGTATTATTTTTTTAAAAATCCAAAAACTATTTTTTCGAAAAAATTTTTAGTTTATATTTTTTCAAATGCAAAACAGCTCCTGCATAAAAATTTTGGTTAAAATCGTTAGAGCCGTTGGTGAGAAATTCGAAAATCAAAAAAACCGTTATATGACAGGTACCCCTAATAACATTTCCCCCCAAATTTTTTTTTCACCAAAATATAGTCCATGTCCATAGTATCACACTTAATTTTTTTTATCAAAATCGTTAGAGCCGTTTTCGAGATAAATAAGATTTTGCATTACGGGTGTATGGGGGGTACCCTTAGTTTTGGAGCTAAAAAAAAAATTTCAATTTTTCCTCTAGGGAATCACCGAAGACTCTTAACTACCAAGTGTGAAGAAAATACCTCCGCTAGTTTAGGCTGTAGTTCGAGGTACAGACATACAGACATACAGACATACAGACATACAGACATACAGACATACAGACAGACAGACGGAATTGTCGGACCCACTTTTTTCGTCTTCGCTATCATCGTAATGTCAACTTTGATCAAAATCTCGAGTTCGATTTTTTTTCCAAATGCAGAACTTGCCCTATAGTACCTATATCGCAAGTAAAAATTAAATGTGATATTATGGACATGGACTATATTTTGGTGAAAAAAAAATTTGGGGGGAAATGTTATTAGGGGTACCTGTCATAGAACGGTTTTTTTGATTTTCGAATTTCTCACCAACGGCTCTAACGATTTTAACCAAAATTTTTATGCAGGAGCTGCTTTGCATTTGAAAAAATATAAACTAAAATTTTTTTCGAAAAAATAGTTTTTGGATTTTTAAAAAAATAATACAATTTTTTTTTTGAAAATTCAATATCTTGAAAACCGATACAAGATTAAATTTTTAAATTACGTTTTAAAATGTATTTTATTAAATACTAACAATTTGCATATCAATTTTTTTTATAAAAATTTTAAGGAAAATTTAGTACACAAAAAACATGTTTCAGTGTGTCTGTATGTCTGTACCTCTCACTACAGCCTAAACCCTTGGACCTATTTCTTTCAATCTTGGTAGTTAAGGGTCTTCGGTGATTCCCTAGAGGAAAAATTGAAATTTTTTTTTAGCTCCAAAACTAAGGGTACCCCCCATACACCCGTAATGCAAAATCTTATTTATCTCGAAAACGGCTCTAACGATTTTGATAAAAAAAATTAAGTGTGATATTATGGACATGGACTATATTTTGGTGAAAAAAAAATTTGGGGGGAAATGTTATTAGGGGTACCTGTCATAGAACGGTTTTTTTGATTTTCGAATTTCTCACCAACGGCTCTAACGATTTTAACCAAAATTTTTATGCAGGAGCTGCTTTGCATTTGAAAAAATATAAACTAAAAATTTTTACGAAAAAATAGTTTTTGGATTTTTAAAAAAGTAATACAATTTTTTTTTTGAAAATTCAATATCTTGAAAACCGATACACGATTAAATTTTTAGATTACGTTTTAAAATGTATTTTATTAAATACTAACAATTTGCATATCAATTTTTTTTATAAAAATTTTAAGGAAAATTTAGTACACAAAAAACATGTTTCAGTGTGTCTGTATGTCTGTACCTCTCACTACAGCCTAAACCCTTGGACCTATTTCTTTCAATCTTGGTAGTTAAGGGTCTTCGGTGATTCCCTAGAGGAAAAATTGAAATTTTTTTTTTAGCTCCAAAACTAAGGGTACCCCCCATACACCCGTAATGCAAAATCTTATTTATCTCGAAAACGGCTCTAACGATTTTGATAAAAATAATTAAGTGTGATATTATGGACATGGACTATATTTTGGTGAAAAAAAAATTTGGGGGGAAATGTTATTAGGGGTACCTGCCATAGACCCGTTTTTTGATTTTCGACTTTCTCATTAACGGCTCTAAGGATTTTCCCCCAAAATTTTTAGCAGGAGTCCCCTTAAGTTTAAAATAATATTGTATATAAAAATATTCGAAAAAATATTTATTGGGTTTTTAAAAAAAAAAAAAAAAATTTAAATCAATATCTTCAAAACCTATGAACGATTATTTTTTGATATTATTTCCTAAGACCAATATTATTAAATACTTAAAATTCGCATCCCACATTTTTTTCTTGAAAAATTTTATAGAAATTTCTTATATAAAAAATTTATTTAATAATAAAACGATTTTTTAAGGTTTATTTGCATAAATTCATACTTTTCCGGAAACCAGACGGCAATTTTATGCATTTGAACATTATTATCTCATTAAATCCATGTTTTATATTTATAAAATGTATCTTAAATTCCAAAGTACTTTTACATAAGAGCAAGTTCGTGCGATCCAGTCGTGCATTTTATTTTTTGAAAATTCAATATCTTGAAAACCGATACACGATTAAATTTTTAGATTACGTTTTAAAATGTATTTTATTAAATACTAACAATTTGCATATCAATTTTTTTTATAAAAATTTTAAGGAAAATTTAGTACACAAAAAACATGTTTCAGTGTGTCTGTATGTCTGTACCTCTCACTACAGCCTAAACCCTTGGACCTATTTCTTTCAATCTTGGTAGTTAAGGGTCTTCGGTGATTCCCTAGAGGAAAAATTGAAATTTTTTTTTTAGCTCCAAAACTAAGGGTACCCCCCATACACCCGTAATGCAAAATCTTATTTATCTCGAAAACGGCTCTAACGATTTTGATAAAAAAAATTAAGTGTGATATTATGGACATGGGCTATATTTTGGTGAAAAAAAAATTTGGGGGGAAATGTTATTAGGGGTACCTGTCATAGAACGGTTTTTTTGATTTTCGAATTTCTCACCAACGGCTCTAACGATTTTAACCAAAATTTTTATGCAGGAGCTGCTTTGCATTTGAAAAAATATAAACTAAAAATTTTTACGAAAAAATAGTTTTTGGATTTTTAAAAAAATAATACAATTTTTTTTTTGAAAATTCAATATCTTGAAAACCGATACACGATTAAATTTTTAGATTACGTTTTAAAATGTATTTTATTAAATACTAACAATTTGCATATCAATTTTTTTTATAAAAATTTTAAGGAAAATTTAGTACACAAAAAACATGTTTCAGTGTGTCTGTATGTCTGTACCTCTCACTACAGCCTAAACCCTTGGACCTATTTCTTTCAATCTTGGTAGTTAAGGGTCTTCGGTGATTCCCTAGAGGAAAAATTGAAATTTTTTTTTTAGCTCCAAAACTAAGGGTACCCCCCATACACCCGTAATGCAAAATCTTATTTATCTCGAAAACGGCTCTAACGATTTTGATAAAAAAAATTAAGTGTGATATTATGGACATGGGCTATATTTTGGTGAAAAAAAAATTTGGGGGGAAATGTTATTAGGGGTACCTGTCATAGAACGGTTTTTTTGATTTTCGAATTTCTCACCAACGGCTCTAACGATTTTAACCAAAATTTGTATGCAGGAGCTGCTTTGCATTTGAAAAAATATAAACTAAAAATTTTTACGAAAAAATAGTTTTTGGATTTTTAAAAAAATAATACAATTTTTTTTTTGAAAATTCAATATCTTGAAAACCGATACACGATTAAATTTTTAGATTACGTTTTAAAATGTATTTTATTAAATACTAACAATTTGCATATCAATTTTTTTTATAAAAATTTTAAGGAAAATTTAGTACACAAAAAACATGTTTCAGTGTGTCTGTATGTCTGTACCTCTCACTACAGCCTAAACCCTTGGACCTATTTCTTTCAATCTTGGTAGTTAAGGGTCTTCGGTGATTCCCTAGAGGAAAAATTGAAATTTTTTTTTAGCTCCAAAACTAAGGGTACCCCCCATACACCCGTAATGCAAAATCTTATTTATCTCGAAAACGGCTCTAACGATTTTGATAAAAAAAATTAAGTGTGATATTATGGACATGGACTATATTTTGGTGAAAAAAAAATTTGGGGGGAAATGTTATTAGGGGTACCTGCCATAGACCCGTTTTTTGATTTTCGACTTTCTCATTAAGGGCTCTAAGGATTTTCCCCCAAAATTTTTAGCAGGAGTCCCCTTAAGTTTAAAATAATATTGTATATAAAAATATTCGAAAAAATATTTATTGGGTTTTTAAAAAAAAAAAAAAAAATTTAAATCAATATCTTCAAAACCTATGAACGATTATTTTTTGATATTATTTCCTAAGACCAATATTATTAAATACTTAAAATTCGCATCCCACATTTTTTTCTTGAAAAATTTTATAGAAATTTCTTATATAAAAAATTTATTTAATAATAAAACGATTTTTTAAGGTTTATTTGCATAAATTCATACTTTTCCGGAAACCAGACGGCAATTTTATGCATTTGAACATTATTATCTCATTAAATCCATGTTTTATATTTATAAAATGTATCTTAAATTCCAAAGTACTTTTACATAAGAGCAAGTTCGTGCGATCCAGTCGTGCATTTTATTTCTTTATTGATATGATGGAGTCAGCTATAGTAAAAATGACAATCACAATCAACTATCACCTTAGCCGATTCCACCCCAGAACAGAGTGTTAAGACTGATAGGAAACAGAACTATTATGAAATCATTTCCATCTCTTGAACATCGTGGGAATGTTTCATGTCTTTCCTGGTTTTATAGCTTCTTTCAAAGTAGCCATTTACATTGTTCCCCTCAATCAATTCAACGTGATAGCCGTTTCGCTAGCTCACAAATTCACTTTGATGGAATAATGTACCCGACACTAGTTTCCCTTGCCCTTGCCATTTCAACTCGCAAGCATTCAAGACCAATATTAATCGACTCCTCCTTTCTCTATACCCTCCCCTCCTAATTTCTACATAGTTCATACTATAGGTATGTTCAACATTATAAGGGCCTTAGTAAGCCCTTGACCACGTGTGAATTATAAAAAAATGAGGTAGTCCAGAGTTCACAAATTAGCAATTAGCTAGAGGTATAGTCAAATCTTATTAGCTTATTTACCTGCCTGAGTATCATCTATTCAAACTAGTGTAATGAACAGTGGGATGAGATGGTAATTCCCATAGTTCGCAGCTCTGGCACATTCTTTTACCCTCAGCGTAGCTCATTTGGGTGGGGTAGTTGCTGCAACTAATTTCTGTTCACTCAAATTTTTCGTGCCAGAAAATTGAGGAGATACCATAGAGAAAAAAAAACAACAAATAAATCAGTTCCAAACATATTTCCAATTAAATACGACAGATGTTACGTCGTCTTAAGTAGTTTAATAAAATAACTACGTGGCAACCCTTATCCTATAGTGAGTCATTGCTGCCCCACCTCCTTGCTATGCTCTGGCCTTATTTAGAGCATAGCCCCAAAATAACGATCTATCCCATGACTCTACCCTTCTTGACTTTTACTACCACTTTCCCATTTTACCAATTTAGTTCACCATCCTAATAAAACATATTATTAATGGTACAACAATTTTAGATATTTATTAAAGAATATTATTACTTGAATCGTTAAAAAAATTTTAATCAAAATAAAATTTAAATAAAAGATGTGAGGAAACAAACAAACAAAAATTATTACGAGACAAAAAGAATCAAAGACCAAAATTAAATTAAAGAAAAGTATTGGATTCAAACTAATAATTAAGTTAAAAATTATGACTGACACAATAAAAAAAAAACTATGATTTTAAAAACAAGAGTATAAATGTTTGCACGAGAGGAATCTTATCAAGAATTTATGAAAGAAAAATATCAAGGTCGGTCATTCCGTAACTTTCAAAACGATAATCGTCAAAACGATTATCATTATCGTTATCGTCAGTAATTTGCTTTACGTAACTTTATCACTATCGTCTCGTCAATCGTTTTCGGTATAAGATCGTTCAGTTAATTTCAGATACTCTTATACTGTGACTGAAATGTCAAAATGAAAGACAATGCTTGTTCGATAACTTGAAAATGTAAAACCATTGCTTTATTTCGGACTTTTCATTTTCGCTAGAAAGATTCCATTTAATCCACAGGGGACATAACTTGGCTTCGAAGATATTTGTCGTTTCCGAAACTATTTTGGATAATGTGCTTTGTGCAAGAGCGAGTCCAAAATCGTTGCCTGTCAACCATTGGTACCCTCCGCCACCCAAAGTCTCAATAGTTACGGCAAATCTTAATGTTGATGGTATATATGTAGAACGGTGAAGTATCATTAATAAGGCTTCTTTTGAAATTCGAAAACGTTGAACAAAACTATAATGGTTTAAATTATTTTACAACAATTAGTAAGAAAGATTACTTATGTACATATTTATGTATTGTATGTAAAAAAATATACTTACATATGGGTTGGAAGAGATAGAGGGTCTGATTCATCTCTTAATTGATATAATTACTCACGTTTACTTTTTGTTACCATTTGTTCGATAATCCAACGATGTGCGCACATTGAAGGTCTCGACGACTTGATTTCATTAACTATACTGATTTCAAATGTCCTCTTTTGCACTCACTTTCACATTATCAAAATCTTACAATTTACAATTAATTAACTAATTATTACTATTTTTTACTTGCGATATAGGTACTATAAGGCAAGTTCTGCATTTGGAAAAAAAATCGAACTCGAGATTTTGATCAAAGTTGACATTACGATGATAGCGAAGACGAAAAAAGTGGGGCTGACAATTCCGTCTGTCTGTCTGTATGTCTGCATGTCTGTACCTCGAACTACAGCCTAAACTACCGGACGTATTTTCTTCAAACTCGGTAGTTAAGGGTCTTCGGTGATTCCCTAGAGGAAAAATTGAAATTTTTTTTTTAGCTCCAAAACTAAGGGTACCCCCCATACACCCGTAATGCAAAATCTTATTTATCTCGAAAACGGCTCTAACGATTTTGATAAAAAAAATTAAATGTGATATTATGGACATGGACTATATTTTGGTGAAAAAAAAATTTGGGGGGAAATGTTATTAGGGGTACCTGTCATAGAACGGTTTTTTTGATTTTCGAATTTCTCACCAACGGCTCTAACGATTTTAACCAAAATTTTTATGCAGGAGCTGCTTTGCATTTGAAAAAATATAAACTAAAATTTTTTTCGAAAAAATAGTTTTTGGATTTTTAAAAAAATAATACAATTTTTTTTTTGAAAATTCAATATCTTGAAAACCGATACAAGATTAAATTTTTAAATTACGTTTTAAAATGTATTTTATTAAATACTAACAATTTGCATATCAATTTTTTTTATAAAAATTTTAAGGAAAATTTAGTACACAAAAAACATGTTTCAGTGTGTCTGTATGTCTGTACCTCTCACTACAGCCTAAACCCTTGGACCTATTTCTTTCAATCTTGGTAGTTAAGGGTCTTCGGTGATTCCCTAGAGGAAAAATTGAAATTTTTTTTTTAGCTCCAAAACTAAGGGTACCCCCCATACACCCGTAATGCAAAATCTTATTTATCTCGAAAACGGCTCTAACGATTTTGATAAAAAAAATTAAGTGTGATATTATGGACATGGACTATATTTTGGTGAAAAAAAAATTTGGGGGGAAATGTTATTAGGGGTACCTGTCATAGAACGGTTTTTTTGATTTTCGAATTTCTCACCAACGGCTCTAACGATTTTAACCAAAATTTTTATGCAGGAGCTGCTTTGCATTTGAAAAAATATAAACTAAAAATTTTTACGAAAAAATAGTTTTTGGATTTTTAAAAAAGTAATACAATTTTTTTTTTGAAAATTCAATATCTTGAAAACCGATACACGATTAAATTTTTAGATTACGTTTTAAAATGTATTTTATTAAATACTAACAATTTGCATATCAATTTTTTTTATAAAAATTTTAAGGAAAATTTAGTACACAAAAAACATGTTTCAGTGTGTCTGTATGTCTGTACCTCTCACTACAGCCTAAACCCTTGGACCTATTTCTTTCAATCTTGGTAGTTAAGGGTCTTCGGTGATTCCCTAGAGGAAAAATTGAAATTTTTTTTTTAGCTCCAAAACTAAGGGTACCCCCCATACACCCGTAATGCAAAATCTTATTTATCTCGAAAACGGCTCTAACGATTTTGATAAAAAAAATTAAGTGTGATATTATGGACATGGACTATATTTTGGTGAAAAAAAAATTTGGGGGGAAATGTTATTAGGGGTACCTGCCATAGACCCGTTTTTTGATTTTCGACTTTCTCATTAACGGCTCTAAGGATTTTCCCCCAAAATTTTTAGCAGGAGTCCCCTTAAGTTTAAAATAATATTGTATATAAAAATATTCGAAAAAATATTTATTGGGTTTTTAAAAAAAAAAAAAAAAATTTAAATCAATATCTTCAAAACCTATGAACGATTATTTTTTGATATTATTTCCTAAGACCAATATTATTAAATACTTAAAATTCGCATCCCACATTTTTTTCTTGAAAAATTTTATAGAAATTTCTTATATAAAAAATTTATTTAATAATAAAACGATTTTTTAAGGTTTATTTGCATAAATTCATACTTTTCCGGAAACCAGACGGCAATTTTATGCATTTGAACATTATTATCTCATTAAATCCATGTTTTATATTTATAAAATGTATCTTAAATTCCAAAGTACTTTTACATAAGAGCAAGTTCGTGCGATCCAGTCGTGCATTTTATTTTTTGAAAATTCAATATCTTGAAAACCGATACACGATTAAATTTTTAGATTACGTTTTAAAATGTATTTTATTAAATACTAACAATTTGCATATCAATTTTTTTTATAAAAATTTTAAGGAAAATTTAGTACACAAAAAACATGTTTCAGTGTGTCTGTATGTCTGTACCTCTCACTACAGCCTAAACCCTTGGACCTATTTCTTTCAATCTTGGTAGTTAAGGGTCTTCGGTGATTCCCTAGAGGAAAAATTGAAATTTTTTTTTTAGCTCCAAAACTAAGGGTACCCCCCATACACCCGTAATGCAAAATCTTATTTATCTCGAAAACGGCTCTAACGATTTTGATAAAAAAAATTAAGTGTGATATTATGGACATGGACTATATTTTGGTGAAAAAAAAATTTGGGGGGAAATGTTATTAGGGGTACCTGCCATAGACCCGTTTTTTGATTTTCGACTTTCTCATTAACGGCTCTAAGGATTTTCCCCCAAAATTTTTAGCAGGAGTCCCCTTAAGTTTAAAATAATATTGTATATAAAAATATTCGAAAAAATATTTATTGGGTTTTTAAAAAAAAAAAAAAAAATTTAAATCAATATCTTCAAAACCTATGAACGATTATTTTTTGATATTATTTCCTAAGACCAATATTATTAAATACTTAAAATTCGCATCCCACATTTTTTTCTTGAAAAATTTTATAGAAATTTCTTATATAAAAAATTTATTTAATAATAAAACGATTTTTTAAGGTTTATTTGCATAAATTCATACTTTTCCGGAAACCAGACGGCAATTTTATGCATTTGAACATTATTATCTCATTAAATCCATGTTTTATATTTATAAAATGTATCTTAAATTCCAAAGTACTTTTACATAAGAGCAAGTTCGTGCGATCCAGTCGTGCATTTTATTTTTTGAAAATTCAATATCTTGAAAACCGATACACGATTAAATTTTTAGATTACGTTTTAAAATGTATTTTATTAAATACTAACAATTTGCATATCAATTTTTTTTATAAAAATTTTAAGGAAAATTTAGTACACAAAAAACATGTTTCAGTGTGTCTGTATGTCTGTACCTCTCACTACAGCCTAAACCCTTGGACCTATTTCTTTCAATCTTGGTAGTTAAGGGTCTTCGGTGATTCCCTAGAGGAAAAATTGAAATTTTTTTTTTAGCTCCAAAACTAAGGGTACCCCCCATACACCCGTAATGCAAAATCTTATTTATCTCGAAAACGGCTCTAACGATTTTGATAAAAAAAATTAAGTGTGATATTATGGACATGGACTATATTTTGGTGAAAAAAAAATTTGGGGGGAAATGTTATTAGGGGTACCTGTCATAGAACGGTTTTTTTGATTTTCGAATTTCTCACCAACGGCTCTAACGATTTTAACCAAAATTTTTATGCAGGAGCTGCTTTGCATTTGAAAAAATATAAACTAAAAATTTTTACGAAAAAATAGTTTTTGGATTTTTAAAAAAGTAATACAATTTTTTTTTTGAAAATTCAATATCTTGAAAACCGATACACGATTAAATTTTTAGATTACGTTTTAAAATGTATTTTATTAAATACTAACAATTTGCATATCAATTTTTTTTATAAAAATTTTAAGGAAAATTTAGTACACAAAAAACATGTTTCAGTGTGTCTGTATGTCTGTACCTCTCACTACAGCCTAAACCCTTGGACCTATTTCTTTCAATCTTGGTAGTTAAGGGTCTTCGGTGATTCCCTAGAGGAAAAATTGAAATTTTTTTTTTAGCTCCAAAACTAAGGGTACCCCCCATACACCCGTAATGCAAAATCTTATTTATCTCGAAAACGGCTCTAACGATTTTGATAAAAAAAATTAAGTGTGATATTATGGACATGGACTATATTTTGGTGAAAAAAAAATTTGGGGGGAAATGTTATTAGGGGTACCTGCCATAGACCCGTTTTTTGATTTTCGACTTTCTCATTAACGGCTCTAAGGATTTTCCCCCAAAATTTTTAGCAGGAGTCCCCTTAAGTTTAAAATAATATTGTATATAAAAATATTCGAAAAAATATTTATTGGGTTTTTAAAAAAAAAAAAAAAAATTTAAATCAATATCTTCAAAACCTATGAACGATTATTTTTTGATATTATTTCCTAAGACCAATATTATTAAATACTTAAAATTCGCATCCCACATTTTTTTCTTGAAAAATTTTATAGAAATTTCTTATATAAAAAATTTATTTAATAATAAAACGATTTTTTAAGGTTTATTTGCATAAATTCATACTTTTCCGGAAACCAGACGGCAATTTTATGCATTTGAACATTATTATCTCATTAAATCCATGTTTTATATTTATAAAATGTATCTTAAATTCCAAAGTACTTTTACATAAGAGCAAGTTCGTGCGATCCAGTCGTGCATTTTATTTTTTGAAAATTCAATATCTTGAAAACCGATACACGATTAAATTTTTAGATTACGTTTTAAAATGTATTTTATTAAATACTAACAATTTGCATATCAATTTTTTTTATAAAAATTTTAAGGAAAATTTAGTACACAAAAAACATGTTTCAGTGTGTCTGTATGTCTGTACCTCTCACTACAGCCTAAACCCTTGGACCTATTTCTTTCAATCTTGGTAGTTAAGGGTCTTCGGTGATTCCCTAGAGGAAAAATTGAAATTTTTTTTTTAGCTCCAAAACTAAGGGTACCCCCCATACACCCGTAATGCAAAATCTTATTTATCTCGAAAACGGCTCTAACGATTTTGATAAAAAAAATTAAGTGTGATATTATGGACATGGACTATATTTTGGTGAAAAAAAAATTTGGGGGGAAATGTTATTAGGGGTACCTGCCATAGACCCGTTTTTTGATTTTCGACTTTCTCATTAACGGCTCTAAGGATTTTCCCCCAAAATTTTTAGCAGGAGTCCCCTTAAGTTTAAAATAATATTGTATATAAAAATATTCGAAAAAATATTTATTGGGTTTTTAAAAAAAAAAAAAAAAATTTAAATCAATATCTTCAAAACCTATGAACGATTATTTTTTGATATTATTTCCTAAGACCAATATTATTAAATACTTAAAATTCGCATCCCACATTTTTTTCTTGAAAAATTTTATAGAAATTTCTTATATAAAAAATTTATTTAATAATAAAACGATTTTTTAAGGTTTATTTGCATAAATTCATACTTTTCCGGAAACCAGACGGCAATTTTATGCATTTGAACATTATTATCTCATTAAATCCATGTTTTATATTTATAAAATG
This sequence comes from Chrysotoxum bicinctum, assembly GCA_911387755.1. Lineage (NCBI taxonomy): Eukaryota > Metazoa > Arthropoda > Insecta > Diptera > Syrphidae > Chrysotoxum > Chrysotoxum bicinctum. The sequence continues at coordinate 19,617 of CAJVQW010000065.1, forward strand.
TATCTTAAATTCCAAAGTACTTTTACATAAGAGCAAGTTCGTGCGATCCAGTCGTGCATTTTATTTTTTGAAAATTCAATATCTTGAAAACCGATACACGATTAAATTTTTAGATTACGTTTTAAAATGTATTTTATTAAATACTAACAATTTGCATATCAATTTTTTTTATAAAAATTTTAAGGAAAATTTAGTACACAAAAAACATGTTTCAGTGTGTCTGTATGTCTGTACCTCTCACTACAGCCTAAACCCTTGGACCTATTTCTTTCAATCTTGGTAGTTAAGGGTCTTCGGTGATTCCCTAGAGGAAAAATTGAAATTTTTTTTTTAGCTCCAAAACTAAGGGTACCCCCCATACACCCGTAATGCAAAATCTTATTTATCTCGAAAACGGCTCTAACGATTTTGATAAAAAAAATTAAGTGTGATATTATGGACATGGACTATATTTTGGTGAAAAAAAAATTTGGGGGGAAATGTTATTAGGGGTACCTGCCATAGACCCGTTTTTTGATTTTCGACTTTCTCATTAACGGCTCTAAGGATTTTCCCCCAAAATTTTTAGCAGGAGTCCCCTTAAGTTTAAAATAATATTGTATATAAAAATATTCGAAAAAATATTTATTGGGTTTTTAAAAAAAAAAAAAAAAATTTAAATCAATATCTTCAAAACCTATGAACGATTATTTTTTGATATTATTTCCTAAGACCAATATTATTAAATACTTAAAATTCGCATCCCACATTTTTTTCTTGAAAAATTTTATAGAAATTTCTTATATAAAAAATTTATTTAATAATAAAACGATTTTTTAAGGTTTATTTGCATAAATTCATACTTTTCCGGAAACCAGACGGCAATTTTATGCATTTGAACATTATTATCTCATTAAATCCATGTTTTATATTTATAAAATGTATCTTAAATTCCAAAGTACTTTTACATAAGAGCAAGTTCGTGCGATCCAGTCGTGCATTTTATTTTTTGAAAATTCAATATCTTGAAAACCGATACACGATTAAATTTTTAGATTACGTTTTAAAATGTATTTTATTAAATACTAACAATTTGCATATCAATTTTTTTTATAAAAATTTTAAGGAAAATTTAGTACACAAAAAACATGTTTCAGTGTGTCTGTATGTCTGTACCTCTCACTACAGCCTAAACCCTTGGACCTATTTCTTTCAATCTTGGTAGTTAAGGGTCTTCGGTGATTCCCTAGAGGAAAAATTGAAATTTTTTTTTTAGCTCCAAAACTAAGGGTACCCCCCATACACCCGTAATGCAAAATCTTATTTATCTCGAAAACGGCTCTAACGATTTTGATAAAAAAAATTAAGTGTGATATTATGGACATGGGCTATATTTTGGTGAAAAAAAAATTTGGGGGGAAATGTTATTAGGGGTACCTGTCATAGAACGGTTTTTTTGATTTTCGAATTTCTCACCAACGGCTCTAACGATTTTAACCAAAATTTTTATGCAGGAGCTGCTTTGCATTTGAAAAAATATAAACTAAAATTTTTTTCGAAAAAATAGTTTTTGGATTTTTAAAAAAATAATACAATTTTTTTTTTGAAAATTCAATATCTTGAAAACCGATACAAGATTAAATTTTTAAATTACGTTTTAAAATGTATTTTATTAAATACTAACAATTTGCATATCAATTTTTTTTATAAAAATTTTAAGGAAAATTTAGTACACAAAAAACATGTTTCAGTGTGTCTGTATGTCTGTACCTCTCACTACAGCCTAAACCCTTGGACCTATTTCTTTCAATCTTGGTAGTTAAGGGTCTTCGGTGATTCCCTAGAGGAAAAATTGAAATTTTTTTTTTAGCTCCAAAACTAAGGGTACCCCCCATACACCCGTAATGCAAAATCTTATTTATCTCGAAAACGGCTCTAACGATTTTGATAAAAAAAATTAAGTGTGATATTATGGACATGGACTATATTTTGGTGAAAAAAAAATTTGGGGGGAAATGTTATTAGGGGTACCTGTCATAGAACGGTTTTTTTGATTTTCGAATTTCTCACCAACGGCTCTAACGATTTTAACCAAAATTTTTATGCAGGAGCTGCTTTGCATTTGAAAAAATATAAACTAAAAATTTTTACGAAAAAATAGTTTTTGGATTTTTAAAAAAGTAATACAATTTTTTTTTTGAAAATTCAATATCTTGAAAACCGATACACGATTAAATTTTTAGATTACGTTTTAAAATGTATTTTATTAAATACTAACAATTTGCATATCAATTTTTTTTATAAAAATTTTAAGGAAAATTTAGTACACAAAAAACATGTTTCAGTGTGTCTGTATGTCTGTACCTCTCACTACAGCCTAAACCCTTGGACCTATTTCTTTCAATCTTGGTAGTTAAGGGTCTTCGGTGATTCCCTAGAGGAAAAATTGAAATTTTTTTTTTAGCTCCAAAACTAAGGGTACCCCCCATACACCCGTAATGCAAAATCTTATTTATCTCGAAAACGGCTCTAACGATTTTGATAAAAAAAATTAAGTGTGATATTATGGACATGGACTATATTTTGGTGAAAAAAAAATTTGGGGGGAAATGTTATTAGGGGTACCTGCCATAGACCCGTTTTTTGATTTTCGACTTTCTCATTAACGGCTCTAAGGATTTTCCCCCAAAATTTTTAGCAGGAGTCCCCTTAAGTTTAAAATAATATTGTATATAAAAATATTCGAAAAAATATTTATTGGGTTTTTAAAAAAAAAAAAAAAAATTTAAATCAATATCTTCAAAACCTATGAACGATTATTTTTTGATATTATTTCCTAAGACCAATATTATTAAATACTTAAAATTCGCATCCCACATTTTTTTCTTGAAAAATTTTATAGAAATTTCTTATATAAAAAATTTATTTAATAATAAAACGATTTTTTAAGGTTTATTTGCATAAATTCATACTTTTCCGGAAACCAGACGGCAATTTTATGCATTTGAACATTATTATCTCATTAAATCCATGTTTTATATTTATAAAATGTATCTTAAATTCCAAAGTACTTTTACATAAGAGCAAGTTCGTGCGATCCAGTCGTGCATTTTATTTTTTGAAAATTCAATATCTTGAAAACCGATACACGATTAAATTTTTAGATTACGTTTTAAAATGTATTTTATTAAATACTAACAATTTGCATATCAATTTTTTTTATAAAAATTTTAAGGAAAATTTAGTACACAAAAAACATGTTTCAGTGTGTCTGTATGTCTGTACCTCTCACTACAGCCTAAACCCTTGGACCTATTTCTTTCAATCTTGGTAGTTAAGGGTCTTCGGTGATTCCCTAGAGGAAAAATTGAAATTTTTTTTTTAGCTCCAAAACTAAGGGTACCCCCCATACACCCGTAATGCAAAATCTTATTTATCTCGAAAACGGCTCTAACGATTTTGATAAAAAAAATTAAGTGTGATATTATGGACATGGACTATATTTTGGTGAAAAAAAAATTTGGGGGGAAATGTTATTAGGGGTACCTGCCATAGACCCGTTTTTTGATTTTCGACTTTCTCATTAACGGCTCTAAGGATTTTCCCCCAAAATTTTTAGCAGGAGTCCCCTTAAGTTTAAAATAATATTGTATATAAAAATATTCGAAAAAATATTTATTGGGTTTTTAAAAAAAAAAAAAAAAATTTAAATCAATATCTTCAAAACCTATGAACGATTATTTTTTGATATTATTTCCTAAGACCAATATTATTAAATACTTAAAATTCGCATCCCACATTTTTTTCTTGAAAAATTTTATAGAAATTTCTTATATAAAAAATTTATTTAATAATAAAACGATTTTTTAAGGTTTATTTGCATAAATTCATACTTTTCCGGAAACCAGACGGCAATTTTATGCATTTGAACATTATTATCTCATTAAATCCATGTTTTATATTTATAAAATGTATCTTAAATTCCAAAGTACTTTTACATAAGAGCAAGTTCGTGCGATCCAGTCGTGCATTTTATTTTTTGAAAATTCAATATCTTGAAAACCGATACACGATTAAATTTTTAGATTACGTTTTAAAATGTATTTTATTAAATACTAACAATTTGCATATCAATTTTTTTTATAAAAATTTTAAGGAAAATTTAGTACACAAAAAACATGTTTCAGTGTGTCTGTATGTCTGTACCTCTCACTACAGCCTAAACCCTTGGACCTATTTCTTTCAATCTTGGTAGTTAAGGGTCTTCGGTGATTCCCTAGAGGAAAAATTGAAATTTTTTTTTTAGCTCCAAAACTAAGGGTACCCCCCATACACCCGTAATGCAAAATCTTATTTATCTCGAAAACGGCTCTAACGATTTTGATAAAAAAAATTAAGTGTGATATTATGGACATGGGCTATATTTTGGTGAAAAAAAAATTTGGGGGGAAATGTTATTAGGGGTACCTGTCATAGAACGGTTTTTTTGATTTTCGAATTTCTCACCAACGGCTCTAACGATTTTAACCAAAATTTTTATGCAGGAGCTGCTTTGCATTTGAAAAAATATAAACTAAAATTTTTTTCGAAAAAATAGTTTTTGGATTTTTAAAAAAATAATACAATTTTTTTTTTGAAAATTCAATATCTTGAAAACCGATACAAGATTAAATTTTTAAATTACGTTTTAAAATGTATTTTATTAAATACTAACAATTTGCATATCAATTTTTTTTATAAAAATTTTAAGGAAAATTTAGTACACAAAAAACATGTTTCAGTGTGTCTGTATGTCTGTACCTCTCACTACAGCCTAAACCCTTGGACCTATTTCTTTCAATCTTGGTAGTTAAGGGTCTTCGGTGATTCCCTAGAGGAAAAATTGAAATTTTTTTTTTAGCTCCAAAACTAAGGGTACCCCCCATACACCCGTAATGCAAAATCTTATTTATCTCGAAAACGGCTCTAACGATTTTGATAAAAAAAATTAAGTGTGATATTATGGACATGGACTATATTTTGGTGAAAAAAAAATTTGGGGGGAAATGTTATTAGGGGTACCTGTCATAGAACGGTTTTTTTGATTTCGAATTTCTCACCAACGGCTCTAACGATTTTAACCAAAATTTTTATGCAGGAGCTGCTTTGCATTTGAAAAAATATAAACTAAAAATTTTTACGAAAAAATAGTTTTTGGATTTTTAAAAAAGTAATACAATTTTTTTTTTGAAAATTCAATATCTTGAAAACCGATACACGATTAAATTTTTAGATTACGTTTTAAAATGTATTTTATTAAATACTAACAATTTGCATATCAATTTTTTTTATAAAATTTTAAGGAAAATTTAGTACACAAAAAACATGTTTCAGTGTGTCTGTATGTCTGTACCTCTCACTACAGCCTAAACCCTTGGACCTATTTCTTTCAATCTTGGTAGTTAAGGGTCTTCGGTGATTCCCTAGAGGAAAAATTGAAATTTTTTTTTTAGCTCCAAAACTAAGGGTACCCCCCATACACCCGTAATGCAAAATCTTATTTATCTCGAAAACGGCTCTAACGATTTTGATAAAAAAAATTAAGTGTGATATTATGGACATGGACTATATTTTGGTGAAAAAAAATTTGGGGGGAAATGTTATTAGGGGTACCTGCCATAGACCCGTTTTTTGATTTTCGACTTTCTCATTAACGGCTCTAAGGATTTTCCCCCAAAATTTTTAGCAGGAGTCCCCTTAAGTTTAAAATAATATTGTATATAAAAATATT
>CAJVQW010000066.1:0-24571 GCA_911387755.1 Chrysotoxum bicinctum
TCGAGGAATATTATTTTTAAAAAGTTTGGTAGGTACTGAAGCCTTCTTTTCGTTTCGAAAAATGCACTGTTCTTCACAGTGGCCTAGATAGCTTTTCGCTATGCGACGGGGGGGGGGGATGGATTTAGTTCGCTCATTTTTTTAAAGTTTTAATAATTAAAAAAAAAAAACAAATAACAAGACTTCATTGAATTCATTATGTATGCCATACAAAAATTATATTTTTTAAAGATAATATATTATACGAATTAATTTGAATATGAACTAGAATAAATATTGATATACAGTGCCTTGCATAAGTATAACCGCACCTGTAAAAATGCGTTTTGTAGAAAATTAAAATGGGAATGACACTTTACTATTTTTACTTGCGATAAAGGTACTATAGGGCAAGTTCTGCATTTGGAAAAAAAATCGAACTCGAGATTTTGATCAAAGTTGACATTACGATGATAGCGAAGACGAAAAAAGTGGGTCCGACAATTCCGTCTGTCTGTCTGTATGTCTGTATGTCTGTACCTCGAACTACAGCCTTAAATACTGGAAGTATTTTCTTCAAACTATATAGTTAAGGGTCTTCGGTGATTCCCTAGGGGAAAAATTGAAATTTTTTTTTAACTCCAAAAATAACAGTACCCCCCACACACCCGTAATGCAAAATCTTATTTATCTCGAAAACGGCTCTAACTATTTTGATAAAAAAAATTAGGTGTGATATTATGAACATAGGCTACATTTAGTCAAAAAAAATTTTGGGGCAAAATGTTATTAGGGCTACCTGCCATAGACCGGTTTTTTTTTATTTTCGACTTTCTCATTAACGGCTCTAAGGATTTTAACCCAAAATTTTCAGCAGGAGTCCACTTAAGTTTCAAATAATATTGTATATTTTTAACTTCCCATAGGGAGTTATTGTAATCGGTCCGATTTGTCAAATTGGAATTTTTGACATTTCTCGACGTTTACAGATCCCTAGAGGCTATATCAATCATTTTTAGAGAGATGTCTGTGTGTGTGTGTGTACGTACGTTCGTACGTTCGTACGTTCGTACGTTCGTACGTTCGTACGTGCGTACGTTCGTACTCTATAAGAAAAGATCAACTTCAAGTAAGTTCTATTCATAAGAATCCCTTAACGTGAGAAAATAGCATAATCAAATTAGCTAACCTCAATTAATGAGTAAGCGAAGAATATTAGAAACATCCCCTGAACACCCACAAAGTGAAAAGCGCTACTCATCTACAGCGATTACAGTTGTCAAATCTACTATGGGATCTTCTGGAATAGACGTTGAAGCGATAATGAAGAAGTTGCTTAAGGAAAACAACGATGAACTCTTTAAAAATCTTGCAACCAAGTCCGATGTACAACGTCTTCATGAAGATTTCGCAAGCCTAAAAATACGTCACGAAGAAGTGTCACAAAGAGTAGTCCAGCTAGAATCTCGTAACAAAACATTGGAAGAGCAGATGGACAAAATCCTTCAGAAAATGACGGAAGCAAACCTGGTGGTACGACTTCCTACAAACAACCCGGATTCCTGTGAGAAAGCTAAGTCCATCTGCGCTGGTCTTCTGAATGAAACCAATGCAAGCTCTTTGGTCGAATCCGCTTATAGCATACGCAACCGCAACACGCTTGGAGCAACAATAATTGTGAGAATGAAGTCTCGTGAAACAGCCTGGAACGTGCTAAAAAACTCAAATACCCTGAAAGGAAAAAACATAAGCATCCAGAAGGATCTACCACCAAATGTGCGTCATAGGCGAGCGAAGCTCCTACGCATAAGAAAGATGCTCCTTGAAAAGGTCCCACGGAGAGGAAAAATTGCTGTTCGCGACGACAGAATGATAATCGAGGACAAAGTTTTTACCTGGGACTCCAAGTTGGGGCTGAAGTGTGGTGAAAATGATGGTCTCGATGTTCTGAAAACAATTTTTGGAGACATTTCTTCTTTAAACTTATTAATGAATGAACTTTTAAATCAAAACAATGTGTATAATATGTCAAACTCTTCGAGAAATATAGCTGTCAACTCAATTGACAGCCAAACACACAGGGTGACAACGCATCAACCAATTTTAAATTTGGGTGCGACCACAAGTAATGGGTGTTCACACGAGGCGTGAGAATCTGCAGTCTACCAGAAAGAAAATAGTTTGTTAGTTAATGTTAAGATTTTAAGTTATAATGTGTCAGGATTGAAAAATAAATTATTATTTGTAAATTTTTTTAATTATATTAAGCAATTTGATATTTTTATGCTTTTTGAGACACATTTGTTAGAAAACGAAGAGGAGCAATTTAAAAAAATATTTAGTAATTATGAATTAAGATGGGTAAACGCAATCAGAACAGCTAACTATGGTCGAGGCAGCGGAGGTGTATTTTATGGTTATCGTAGAAATGTATGTGAAGTAGATATGAGTTTCAGAAGAGCAGTTAATTCTTACGTGATGGATGTTAAACTTGGGAGTGATACAGTGTGCATAGTCCCTATTTATATAAATTGTAGTAACTGGCAATCCGACTTCGAGAAAGTAAGCGAGAATCTGCAAGATGTCAACTCTACGAACTTCATGCTTATTGGTGACTTTAATGGCAGGATTGGCTTGTCACAAAACAACTTTTTCTGTACACAGTGGCCTGTGTATAACATCAATCGAAAATCAAAAGATATTATATGTGATCGAAAAGGCGAACAAATCTTGGAACTTTTAGATGGATATGACTGTCATGTGTTGAATGGTAGCTGCACAGGAGATTCAGAGGGTGAGCTTACATTTATAAGAGGTCAAGCTAGCTCTATAATAGACTACTGTTTTGTATCTGGATTGTGGAACAATATTGTGAGTGATTTCAGAGTAGGAACTCAGAATTTCTCTGATCACATGCCGCTTGAAGTTACTTTTACAACATTGCGAACAGAAACACCAACTGGGGCAAAAAAATTGAATCTTATCCCGAAAATGCACTGGAATGTAAGAAATAAGAGCAAGTTCCAAGAAAACATGAGGAAAGAAATTAGAGAACTTCAAGAACTAAACGAACTCGTAGATATGTATATCGGTTTTAACGCAGATCATCAAAAAAGCGAACCCACAAAATCCACAAGCAAAACAAAAAATCAATTATAAGCAAAAGTGGTTTGATTCTGAATGCTTAAAAGCTAGAGATCTGTCATTCAAATTTTTAAAGCTATTCCGGTCACGAAACTTGCCCGTTTTTAGAAAACTGTACTCCGAGGCAAATATTGAATTCAAAAGAATATGTGCAGTAAAAAAATCTGCCTTTGAGCAAGAGACAGTATCGGTTATCAATCGCACCCGTAGCTCTGCCGAATTCTGGAAGGCTGTGAAAACCTTAAATGGAACCACGAATATCATTGCTCTAGGATTACAAGCGCAAAATCTAAGCGATTACTTCAAAAAGCTTCTGAACGCAACGATAAGATCACCATTGGTACTATACGCAGCCCCTTTAATCACAGATGACTTTCTAGATGCACCGTTTTCAATAAATGAATTAAAAGAAGTTATTGAGAAAGCTAAAGTGAATAAGGCGCCAGGAGATGATCGTATTCCTTTTGAGCACTATAAGCACGCAACTGATGAATTTTTATTGCTGCTTACTAAAGAATTTAACCGACTTTTCGAAAATGCTATAGTTCCCGAAAGTTTCAGAAAATCAATAATTTTTCCGCTTTTCAAAAAAGGAAACTATGATGATGCATCAAATTATAGAGGTAGGTATCTCTTTCTTAAATACAAATGCAAAGCTCTTCGCTGGGCTTATTGAGAATAGAATGTCCAAATGGGTGAGGAGAAAAAGTATACTCTCTGAATATCAGGCCGGTTTCAGGAAGAACTTTTCCACAACGGATCACATATTCTCACTGTACAACATTGCCGATTCATATATCAGGAGAAAAAGAAAACTATATGTATTCTTTGTTGACTTTCGAGCAGCATTCGACTCTATCGTTCGTGAAGCGCTTTTCTATAAGCTGTATGCCATTGGACTGTCGAGTAAAACAATGAACATTCTGAAAGCCTTGTACACAATGAATACAGCATACGTATGGGATGGAGCGTCTGTCTCGGCAGAGTTTCGCACGGAAATGGGACTCAAGCAAGGGTGTACACTGAGTGCTTTGCTCTTTATATTGTTTATAAACGATATAACAGATGTGGTCAAAGGCGGAATTGAGTTTGGAGGAACTACCATACCCGCACTTTTGTATGCAGACGACATAGTCTTCTTTGCAGAGACGGTGGATGGACTGCAAATGATGATGAATAGGCTAAACGGCTATTGTAATCGCTGGAATCTCGACATAAATCTATCAAAATCCAAGATAATGATATTTAGAGCGGGTGGCGGCAGGACTGCAAGAAACGAAAAGTGGACATTCAATAACGAGGCAGTCGAAATTGTTCGAGAGTATAAATATCTGGGAGTTCTATTTACTTCGAATCTAAATATGAAAAAACATCTAGAACTGAAACTAACGGAGGCAAAACGTGCAATTTCAACTGTGTGGGAACGCTGCTTCAAAAGTGACTGCATTGACCATAGTACAAAACACAAACTTTTCCGCTCCACAGCTGCATCGATTTTATTGTATGGAGCTCAGGTTTGGGGTTACTGTTCTTTTGAAGCAATCGAAAAGTTTCTCCGATACTTTATTAAAAGAATCTTCCGGCTTCCGAGAAATACCCCAAACTACATGCTGTATCTGGAAACAGGGCTGCCTCCCATGATATTGGAAACTCTTAGCTTGCATTTCAACTATATTGTCAAAGTCTTACAAATGAATGATGCAAGAATACCCAAAATCGTACTGAAGTGTTCAATTATGGCGGCAGGACATATGGCGACGGAATGGGAAAGTTTGGCGGATACCTGCAGTATGAATCTGATGGTAACTCAAAATGAACAACCTTCCCTGCTGAGGAAAAAGTTTGATATACTTTTAGAAAAATATGGTCACATCTTGTACGACAGAAACGCATCTGAGGCCCGTTCGTCGCTTTTTAGATGTTATTATAACCGTTTAAACTTCTGCCTTGGTAATAATACATACCTTCTTAACACCATGCCATTAAATAAAATTAGCACTATTTTTAAAACGAGAGGAGAATTACTTAAACTTAACTTCATGCCTCATCGCCCAGATTTACCTTTACTTTGCAGTCTTTGCAATCTGAACATACGAGAAGATATTCATCATTTTATTGCGATCTGTCCAATCATGAAAGAGTTCAGGGTGAGATATTTTGGAAAAAAAAGCCTTAATGAAGCCGAGCTTATTGCCATACTAAACGGAAATGTCGGATGGAATGCCCTATACAATTATACTGTCGCTGCTCTTCGTTATAGGAATTGTATAATAAATGAAGATTTTTAAGATACAAATCTAGATATTTAGATATTTTTTTTTTTTTTTGCTATAATATTGTATTTAAGCTCAAAAATGTCAGTCTGGTAGACGGCCATAGGCCAAACCATATAGACTTAAGTAAGTTTTTTATTATATATCTAAATTGAATATGTAAAAAATGTTATTAATTATCTAATGAAATAAAAAGTCAACTAAAACTAAAACTAAAAGTAAAAAAAAATCATTTTGACTTACTTTTATATAAAATTAAATTCCCTACAAAAAAGGTCTGATTGAAAATTTTCGTCAGACAAGCCGTTTTTGAGTAATTAAGCTTAATAAATTGTTATTTTTCGTTAGTTACAAAATTCCAAATTAAAAAAGTAAAATCGAAGAAAAATAACAATTTATTAAGCTTAATTACTCAAAAACGGGTTGTCTGACGAAAATTTTTTCAATCAGACCTTTTTTGTAGGGAATTTAATTTTATATAAAAGTAAGTCAAAATGAATTTTTTTACTTCAATGTTTTGTCAGTTCTGACGCAAAACATGAAATTATGACTAAAAATCAAAATTAGCGATGATAGCCCTCTTAAAATTGATATTAAGGGCTCAAACTTTTACGAAAATTTTTTTTGTCATTCTGAATGATATTCTCGATATATCTTTCAAAAAAAAAATAGTCAATTTTTTTGGCCCAGTCTACTGTACATACGTATATGAAAAAGGTTGTTCAGTTGTACCCAAGTCCCACATATTCAAATTCCATTAATAGCTATGGTAAAATTGAAGAAAACGTCACAATATGTTTTTATATAAAAATAAAGTATTCTAGACCACAAATGGGAAGTTACCAGTGTGGGTCGCACCCAGCCTCTTTTTTTTTTAAATCAATATCTTCAAAATCTATTCACGATTATTTTTTGAAATTATTTCCTAAAATCAATATTATTTAATAATTAAAATTCGCATCCCACATTTTTTTCTTGAAAAATTTTAGAGAAATTTCTTATAAAAAAATTTATTTAATAATAAAACGATATTTTAAAGTTTATTTGCATAAATTCATACTTTTCCGGAAACCAGACGGCAATTTTATGCATTTGAACATTATTATGTCATTAAATCCATGTTTCATATTTATAAAATATCTTAAATTCCAAAGTACTTTTACATAAGAACAAGTTCATGCGATCCAGTCGTGCATTTTATTTTTTATTGAATGGCATCACTAATCAAGTAAATTGAGAAGAAAAAAAGTTCTGTTATTTTCTCTTCTGGTGTTTAAAAATTAAAAACAGATTTTTATATATTGCAAAAGTATAACCGCACAATGCAAACCTCTCTCAAGCTTCATTCAGTTATGTGCTTCGAAATGACAAGCAACAATGCCACGTGGTAAACATTTAAGCAATACAGAAAAAGTCAAAATTTAAGCTTTTCGGTTAACTGGCCTAAGCTTAAGGGCTATTGGTAGGAAAATTTAAAGATCCGATCGTGTCGTCCGAAATTTCTTAAATCCCCCTGATCCCCCCCTATCTACGCCACTGGCTGTCAGTGTCAACATAACTTATGATTTAAAAGGAAACCACCAGCTGACCCACCCTGTATATGGTACTGAAATAAATCAGCCAAGTAGAAGACTTAGTACTTGTATTGACCTTGTTGAATTATTGATTCAATATTGTATTTGGCCTTTAATCCACAAAAATTGACGTTGCGTTACGGTGATCTCACCTGGACTTATCAGTTGCCTTGTCAATACGCAATTTTTGCTGATTTCAGTTCACAATCAACTACTGATGAGTCCATGTGAGATGCCAATTTTTATGGACTAAAGGCCGAAAATGCTAATTCGAGTCATGTGGATACACTACACTTAAACGCCTATCTCTAGATTGCATTTCTTATTTTCAGTCACTATTTTGTTTCGTGATACAATACACTTTGATGGGATTACTGGTCAAGTTTTCAAAACCTTTTGAATTGGGCATGTAAAAAACTTGCCAAGTAAGCCCATCAAATTTTAGTCAGTAATCATTAAATAATAAAATTTCTCTATTACATTGTAGCTGTTTCAATATTATTCTACTTTAAATATTCGGTATTAAACCTTCATGAAGTAAGAACTTTTTGATCTTAGTACTTTTCACGGCTGACTTGTTACACAAAGGTTTTTGTATAGAAGAACTTAGCTCTTTTTTAACATTTATGTTTTATGGTCTAATCTTACTCCTTTTTGCAAAGATTTTAATATGTTGCCATGTCAAAATATAGGAAGATACGGAAAGATAGAAGGGTGGACTCTACCTACTGAAATCAACTTAGTTTATAACTTCCTATTTCTTTTGGTATATTTTCATTTTGTTATTGGTTGTTTTGATTTGCGCTTCAATTATTTCTTCTTATCCTGGCAAGATACCTAACACTAACATACCTTAATTACAGCAATCGGAAGTGCTCCATATAAATTAAACATTTTCTTAGAAAGTGGGCGGATACCACACCCCTGAATGGAAAACCCCAATTTTTATTTTGGTTCTTTATATGCAATTTGAGCCCTACCGTTCTACCGAATTTCATTGTTCTACTGCAATCGCAAGTGTGCCATATATAATTTACATTAGTTCTGAGGATGTGGGCGGACACCACGCCCCTAAATGGAAAACCTCGATTTTTATTTTGGGTCCTTTATATGCAGTTTGAGCCCTACCGTTCTACAAAATTTCATTGTTCTACTGCAATCGGAAGTTTGCCATATATAATTTACATCAGTTCTGAGGAAGTGGGCGGATACCACGCCCCTGAATGGAAAACCGCTAATTTTATATTTTTTTCTTTGAATGTAATTTAAGCCCTACCACCTTACCAAATTTCATCGTTTTACAGCAGTTGGAAGTGCTCCATTCAACCAACACCAATTCGGAGAAAGTGGGCGGATACCACGCCTCCTGAGAGGAAAACCTTGGTGTTTATTTTTGGTTCCTTATATGGAATATAAGCCCTACCGTTCTACCAAATTTCATCGTTTTACAGCAGTCGGAAGTGCTCCATTCAACCAACACCAATTCGGAGAAAGTGGGCAGATAACACGCCTCCTGAATTGAAAATTTCAAATTTTCGATTTTTGCCTCTGCTTGCATGACAAGACCTACCGTTGCGCAAAATTACAAGATTCTACGAAGTCGGGAAGTGCTCCATAATTTTGATGATCTGTCAGTCATCAGTCAGTCAGTCAGTTACGGTTTTTGTGATTTTTGAGGCCTTATATCTCAGGAAACGCTTATGCTAGAAAATTGATATCTGGTGAGGCGCATGTGCCTGACTAGGTTAGTATATATTCGGAGTTTTAAGTTTCTGACTTTATTGGTACTGAAGATAGGAAGGGGTCAAAAATCGCCTGAGTTTGTTCCTGTAAAAAGGGTGTAGTGCCAGAACTTGGCTTGGGCACTACCGTGCCCTTTGATTTCTCATTATCAGCTCAGCATAACAGATTTTAATGATTTTTTTAAACAGCTACAACGATGTATAATTTCTGTTCTTGCATAAGTTAATACTTGCTTGAGAAATCACATGGCATCCTGTTTTTAGTTCTAACTACCAGAGAAGTTGATTTAGTCACTTAAAAATGAATTTTATGGTTATGAATAGGCTTCGGATTCTCATGCACTTAAAATCTGAAAATATGCGCTTAAAATATGCGCTTAAAAATGCAAAATATGCATTTAAAATATGCACTTAAAACCAATTCAACTTAATTTCTATTCAATATAAAAACACATTTTCTTTATCTTATAAAATAAGTTAAAAATAAGACTCAAAAACTAAGCATGAGGTTATCAGTCAACATTTTTCAGTTTATATGTAGTGGTTTTATGTGTAGTCGAAACCGAAAACAGTTGGCTGTTGTAATTTCAAACTGTGTAACTGCTGTAATTTCAAACTGTGCGTACCGGTCGAATATTTTAATATACTCTTGAACGATCCTTCAATTTGGCCTTATGCGGTAAGGGTTAAACAGTTCATCGATCTTTCAAAAAACAACAAGGGTGCCTCGATAGTTTTATTGGATACTTAATGCTTAATAATACTGAATCAACGGAAGCTGTATCTGAACGTCAAGAAGTCATCAACCTATCATCGTCACTTAATTTATCTACATATCAATTATCTATTTACTATCAAAACGTAGGAGGTTTAAGGACTAAGCTTTCTCAGGTTTTCTTATTATTATCTTCTGAATCATATGATATTGTTGTGTTTACTGAAACTTGGTTATCTGAAAATTTTTTATCAACCGAATTTTGTAATTCTTCGTATACAATATTTAGAAAAGATAGATGCTCTTCCATAACTGGTTTTGAGAGAGGGGGTGGGGTCATGATCGCAGTAAAATCGTGTTTATCTTGCAAGCTTGTTGACCTCGTATCTGACTCCTCTCCCAATCAATCTAATTTCGATATTGATCAATTAATTATTAATGTTACGTTATGTAATAATGAAGATTTTTTTATTATATGTAGTTATTTTCCCCCCAGGAGTTCTGTCAATTTATATGATGTGCATTTAAATAACAGTAAATTTGTTCTTGATAATCTTGCTAACTCACAGCATGTTTTTTTTGCAGGTGATTTTAATGTAGGTGAAATTAATTGGATTCTGGATGAAGATGACAAGTATTTAGTGCCATTTAATGTTAATTCAGAAACTGAAGTACTGGTGGCTGATTTTTTCAGCCAATATGATTTAATTCAATTGAATAACAATCCTAATGATCTAGGACGAGTCCTCGATCTAATCTTTGTTGATAAACAATTTAATGTTGAAATGGAGAGATGCTTGCTACCTTTGCTCCAGAATTCAGTTCACCACTGTGCTTTAGTTGCCAATATTAGCTTTAATAATTATTTAAAGTCAAATAAATCAGATAATTCCAGAATCGTACGCTGTTTCCAGAACGCTAACTTTGATGCAATTAATGCTTATCTATCTGCATTTTCGTGGGAGAACATGAAGAGCCAACTTGATTTAAATTTGGCTTATGACATTCTAAAGTGTATCATCTCTGATTCTATTGAACGTTTTGTTCCAATAAAAAGAATCTCATGCAATTCAAATCCAATCTGGTTTAATAAACGACTCTCAAGACTTAAGAATCAAAAAAATAAAGCTTATAAGAGATACATATAAACATAATAAAAACGACCTTAATTTACGTAATAAGTATTTAGACCTAGAACGGGAGTTTGTTTCTTTAAATTCGTTTTTGTATAAAGATTACATATCTTCCACTGAAGATAAAATCAAAAATGATTGTAGTCACTTTTGGAAATTCATTAATTCTAAACGTAAGAGTAGTGGTTTTCCAAATTGTATGCATTACTTAGGAACGACAACAAGTGATTTATCCAAGATCTGTAATCTTTTTGCTCAATATTTTGAGTCGGTGTATTCTCGTGATTCGTTTTCAGGCAATCTTCCTAATGTGGCTGAAAGATTCAGTTTGGGAAGTCTCCGAATCAACTCGGATGAAGTATTAACTGCATTAAAGCTTATAGATACATCCAAATCAACTGGACCAGATGGTTTCTCACCAATATTTTTAAAAAATGCGGCTGAATCTTTAGCTGAACCACTTACGTTTTTATTTAATCTTTCGTTGGAAAGCGGAACTTTTTTAAGTGAGTGGAAAGTTTCTTATCTTACTCCTATATTTAAAGCAGGATCCAGACAATCAATCTCTAATTATAGACCAATATGCAAAATCTCAGTCATTCCTAAAATATTCGAAAAAATTATCAGTGATAAAATTCTCTTTGTTGTTCGAGAGCACATATCGGATTTTCAGCATGGGTTCGTACCAGGGAGGTCAACAGCTACTAATCTTTCTTTATTTATCAATTATGTAATTTCTAATTTTGAAAATAACCTTCAAACTGATATCATATTCACCGATTTTGCAAAAGCATTTGATAGAGTGAATCATACAGTTCTTCTTCATAAATTAGCATGCCTTGGTTTTCATTCCAATTTACTGAAATGGATCGAGTCTTATCTAACTGATCGTGTTCAAGTTGTTAAAATTGATACATATTTATCGAATCAAATTTTTGTTCCTTCGGGCGTACCTCAGGGTAGGCATATTGGACCATTGCTCTTTCTTTTATTTATTAATGATATATCTGAGGTCTTCATTAATTCAAAATGCCTTCTTTATGCAGACGATCTGAAGCTTTACAGGCACATCGAATCAATTCAGGATTGCATACTACTACAAGATGATTTTATAAGGCTAGCGCAATGGTGCGAAACTAACTGCCTTCATCTCAATATAGCTAAATGACAAGTATTAACTTGTTTTAAAAAGAGAATATGTTCTTACTACAGATATAATTTATCAAATGTGTCTTTAGAAAGGGTCTCTCAAAAGAAAGACTTAGGAGTTATTTTAGACGTTAAATTATCTTTTAAACCTCATATAGATTGGATAATAAGTAAAAGTAACTCTATGCTTGGGTTTATTAAGAGAAACGCTCGTGAGTTTTCTGATTTTTTTACACTAAAAATCCTCTATTTTTCGTTGGTTAGATCTATTTTAGAGTATTGCTCAGTTGTATGGAACCCATTTTATTCAACTCACTCTGAAAGAATTGAAAGGGTGCAACGAAGATTCACGAGGTACAACTTTTTGAAACTAATTTATTGGAACAGTGATATTCCTTGTTATAATGCTAGGTGCTTATTATTAGGAATTCATACTCTCGCTCTTCGTAGAAGATATTTTTCAATTATGTTTGTTCGTGATATTTTAAATTCTCGAGTTAAATGCTCATTTCTTTTAAATGAATTTGGTTTTCGTGTTCCCCCAAGAAATACTAGAACTTCAGTTCTATTTTTCGTTCGCCATCATCGAACTAATTATGGTTGCAATGAACCAATTTCAAGATGCGTCAAAGAAGCTAATTCTGTTTGCAGTTTAATTGACTTTTTTGAAAATTGTACAAGAGAGACTTTTAAAAATAAGCTTTTATATACGTTAGTAAATTTTGAACAAATTTCCAATTTATAAATTTAAATCATAACACTGTTATTGCTTATTTATTTGTTATTATACTTGCTATTATTTATTATGAAATTTTGTTATCATTTATTTATTTCTTCAATTGTTATCTTATGTATATTCAAGTCTGTAAGAATAATTCTGATTGACAAAATAAACTAAACTAAACTAAACTAAACTACATGAAACGTGTTAAGCTTTATGCGCGAAACAGATTAAATCAGCAACAGCATCAGCGCCGTCAACAGCAAACAGCACGCTGGCCAGCAAATACTTTTCAAACACATAAAACCAGCATCGTGTTGTAATTTTTTGACATTTATATGTCTTATTCTTGTTGCATTTTGTGTTATTGTAACCAGCAACAGCAAATTTTGTATTTTGACCAAACGACGCTTTTGACGTTGTTGGTGCTGGTCTATTTTGTGTTGAACGATTAAAAAAAATTGGCGCAAAATTTTAAACAGCCTATTATTAAGGTATTAGTGTGATACTACTTAAGAATTTGCTAACTTTAAAGTAGTTTACTAATTTATTCTTAATTTTAAGCATTTTCTAACTAATATCGTACTAAAAGAATTTTCTTAATAAATTGCTTCTGAACACACCTAAAACAATGACATTTCGTGTAAAAAAGTAAATACACGAACATTTTTTATGTTTGCAAATGTCAACGAGTCATATGAAGCTAGCACGATACTAAACAAATAAAGTATGTATGTATTCGATGATTTTAACTTTAATAAAAGGGTAGAGAAAGTATGATGCTATATTCGATTAAAATTTGCAAATTCGTTGTTTTAACCTAGTATCATACTAAAACAGTTTTAGCATCGTACTAATTGAATTAAAATTTTGCGCTATTGGTTCTAAAACAATGGCTTCCGCTGTTGCTGGTGACGTTGCTGGTGCTGGTTCAATCTGTTTCGCGCCTTAAACTTTACCACATTATACCCACACACTTTAATTTTTGATAGATGATCGCTTAAATTTCGATCTCATTTATACAGTTTCAAACACACAGACTTAATTTTTTTTTCATTTCAATGTTTTGCCGGCACAATCTAGTGAAGTTCATGTACGCACCTTTGTTTATAATATTGTGGTGTTTGAGTATGGTTCAAGATTGTGAAATGAATAAAAGAAATAGATAATAGTCTTAAAGTTCCTTTGCACTGACATAAAATTTATATTTTTTTACTGTCTAGTTTAGTTTTTGAACAATATATAAAGGTACTCTAAAAATATAAATTTATTATAAAAAATATGCATTTATAGTAAAATATGCACAAAAAAATGCAAAATATGCATTTATAGTAAAATATGCACTATCGGTTGAATGCCATTTTTAAGGAAATTTCTTGATTCGTATACATAATTAGTTGCCTTGCTTCCAAGGTGTTCTTAAAAAAATATGCATTTGCATGGAAATCCGAACCCTAGTTATGAACATTTTTCTTTAGGACATTAAATTTTAAGCTTTTTAACTTTTGTCTTTTACATAAGAGCAAGTTCGTGCGATCCAGTCGGGCATTTTATTTCATTTGAAATTCGTAATGGTCGGACTTTCTTGAATTTTTCAAAATGCTTTATTTCGTCATTGTTCATTAGGGCTTGTTTATTTTTATATTTTCTTCATTCATTCTGGATACTAATTTTTTTCAGTGTCTACTCTAGTGTTCCTGAATTATTGTTAGATCCTGTTTAAATATAATTATTTTCAGTATTTATATCAAATGTATGCTTCATCAAGTTCGAATCTGGATTCGTTGATTTATCGCTACATCGCACGTGCACAAACTTTTCATCAATATTTGTTCTTGAGTTCCTAGCATTTGTATCAATATTAAATTTTAGTTTCCTTATATATTTGACGTTATAATGGATATGCTTTCCCAGGCTG
Source organism: Chrysotoxum bicinctum (assembly GCA_911387755.1). Taxonomy (NCBI): domain Eukaryota; kingdom Metazoa; phylum Arthropoda; class Insecta; order Diptera; family Syrphidae; genus Chrysotoxum; species Chrysotoxum bicinctum. The sequence goes on from CAJVQW010000066.1 coordinate 14,349, forward strand.
AACTTGTACACTACAGAATTCTTTCGCATTTCTCCTTGTTGCTGTCCATATTAATTTTTTTTGGACATGCCCCTTGTGATAACTAATGTGTTTTTAAGAGTTTCATCGATTTTTGTCGATACCATTTGTTTTAAATAAGGCTAAGCCGATTTTTTTCTGGGTTTTTATTAATTTTTCCCTCGTATTCTATTCAGTTTTGAAAATGGAAAAACTGTATACCCCAGTGGATTCCGAGTAGTTTTTTTTTCTATTACAGGTTCGTTTAGGTCTTAAGGTTTGATTAGCGAAGATTTTTACTAATTTTTACTTGTGATAGGATTGCTCCTGTTGTATATTATGATGCGTCAGTTCTTAGAATTTTATTCGCTGAAATTAGCATACTGTATCAAAGAGTATATTTCTTAAGTATCAACAACTATTTGACAATTTGTATATACGAATACGAGTATTGTTTTCCAATTGAATTTGGTATAAGCCTCCTGTAATAATTTTAAAATGCTATGAATGAAGAGGAAACGCTGATTTTTTAGGAGGAATGAGAGAGGGCATGCGAAGTGGTCAGTCCAGTCTATTGAGGGCTGTAGCAACAGGGGGATGTTTGAAAGTTCTAAAGGGTGAAGCAAGACTATATGGCTAGAACGGAAGCCTGCCGAGACGAGAGTTGGAATATGGTATTAGACGCACAGTCGGTACTGAGGATTCGAAAAACAACACTTTTCTAGAATAATTAATTCAACTGGGGCGATGATGGTCAAAATTTCCCTCCACCCAACCTAAATGAATTGCGGTTAGGCAAGCTTAAAGCGTGCAAGGCTGCTGGTGCAGATGGCTTGCCAGCCGATCTATTCAAAGCAGGGGACTTCGTAGGGAGTATATCGTCAGTTAAAGTGCAGGACCTCGTAAGTCAAAAAAATCAAGAAAAATATTTTTATATCAAAAAAATCAGAAAAATAAGAGCCACCTTTTGGCATTTTTAGTGTACTAATGTTGTTCTGAACATTTTGTAGAAAAAAAGAAAATCTAAACCTCGTATAAAACTCCGCGCCAAAAGTAAAGCAGTACCTCGTAAGTCTCCCACTATCAGAGTTAATTAATTGATGTTCATATCGGTGTAAAGTTTTTATGTGTTTTCATTTAATTAAAGACCGTTTATTTTAAAGACGAAGTTAAAACTGGTGAGATTAAGTGTTTACATAAATTTTTAGATAAAAATTAATGAAATATCTCCCTGCATTTCCATAATTATTGCAGATTTCAATTTACCAAATAAATACGAGGTCCTGCTTTTGATAACCTTAAAATATTTTACATTCGTACGAGGTGCTGCATATGAAAAATGACCTCTCGTGCAAGGTTAATGCTTAGCTTAGCCTTGAAAAAGGGTGAAGTTTCGAGCTCAAGCAGTCAATTTATGGATGAGGCTGTGCAAAACTCGTTGGATGATTTATTGAACAACGGTAACTACAAGCCACAATGGCTTGGGAATCATTTTTGAAAAAGACAGTGATTATTAAGTGTTTTTTTTTTTTTAACTTTTTAAGTTAATGACGTGATGGAATCTCAATATTTTCCCAGCGCTGAAGAGAAACACAATCAAAATTTAATTGCCTCTTGCGATGGTATTTTAAACGAGAATCAGAGTGAAAATTTGAATATCTCATACGAAGAGCCGGCCAATGAGAATCAGAATTTTACTACCTTCTACGAAGAATGTTCCAGCGAAGTTACAATGCTCGAAATGAATGAAGACGAAGATCTTATTTCAAGTCTGGAAAATACGGAAGGTGACAATTTATATAAAGTAATTTAATTCGATTACTTATTTGTTTATTCCTATATATAAGATATTAATGAACCGGGACCGTCTAGGAAGCCCAAGAAAAATACTAGAAAAGAAAACGCAGAGCTCAGAATGAGAGGAAAGGCATTTTTGGGATTTTCGAAATCCAAACCACAGAAAAAAACAATCCAAAATAAAATCAGGGAAGCCCGTGTAATGGGAGAGCGCTGCAAATGTAAGGTAAAACCTATGGGTATTAAAACCCAATGCCACAAAGTATCTAATGATGAAAGGAAAATAATTTTTGACCGTATCTGGGAAAATTTAAATTGGGAAGAAAGGAAAGCTTTCGTGTGTACAACAGTTACACTCATAAATGAAACGGAAAGACAACGAAGAAAAAATACATTACAATATTTTTTAAAAATTTCAAACGGAAGTTTAATACGGGTATGTAAAAAAATGTACATAGCTACTACAGGGATAAGAGAATGGTCAGTTTTAAATTGGTTAAAAAGAAGCAAACTGGGAATAAAAGACAAAACTTCTATTAAAGAGAGACCTCTTGAACCCAAAGATTCTCGATTATGCTTCATGCAAGAATTTCTGCAGAACCTTAATAAGTTGCCTTCCCACTACTGCAGAAAGAATACTGCGAAGTTATACCTCGAACAAAATTTTCAGAGTGTTATGGAAGTTTATAGGGCTTACATCAAGAAATGTCATGAGACCAAAAATGAGATCCTCTCTCACATCGTTATGAGAAAACTTATAAAGGAGTCAAATATTGGACTGTATAGGCCGAAAAAAGATTGGTGCGACATCTGTTTTAAATTCAAGAGTGGAGAGCTACTTGAAAATGAGTATGAACAACATTTGAAGGACAAAAACCGTTCTAGGGAAGAAAAGGAAAGAGATAAAACTAATGCCGAAAATAGTTTGTGCCATGTCCTGACAATAGACGTTCAGGCTGTCAAAGTATGTCCATCGATAAATGCGAGTGCACTATACTATAGAACGAAATTGTGCTGTCATAATTTTACGGTTTATAATTTGGTTACAAAAATTGCTACTTGTTATTGGTTCGACGAAACAGTTTCAGATGGCCAAGCATCGACATTCGCATCTTTTCTTTTACATTATTTAGAAAAGAACTTTTTGGAATCAGGTAGCAAGATCCCTATAATTATTTTTTCAGATGGTTGTACGGCACAGAATCGTAACAGTATTATGAGCAATGCACTTTTGTTTATATCAGAAAAATATCAAGTTGAAATTATTCAGAAATATTTAACAAAAGGACATACTCAAATGGAATGTGATAGTGTCCACAGCACAATTGAAAACAAGTTAAAAAATAAAGAAATCTACATCCCTAATGATTATGTCAGGTTGACAAAAGAAGCGAAAGTGAACAAACCGTTTTACCAAACTGAAGTCCCTAGTTTTGATTTTTTTAAAAACTATGGAGCTAAAGAAGTTTTGAAATATAGTTCGATCAGACCAGGAAAAAAAACGAATGACCCGTGTGTTACGAATGTAAAATCTTACCGATATTTCAAAGGAACCATTTCATACAAATTAGATTTCGATGACCAGTACGAAAACTTACCTACAAGGCCCAGAAAAGTAAATTTGTTGGAAGCTAGTTTCGAACAACTGCATTCATCAGCATTGAAAATTCAAAAAAAAAAGTTTTGCCATCTGCAGGAAATAAAAGCAGTTATACCGAGAGACTATTGGCCCTTTTACGATTCATTGCAGTTTAAAGACAATTGAGTAATTTAAAAAAATTATTTGTAATTCGCTGCAAACTATCTTCTTGTTCATTATTATTTATTTTCTTTCTATAGTTTTTTTGTGATTTATCTACATTATTTGTTCCTTACTACTGTGAAATGATCGGCTCAATAATTTGCAAAGCATTGAAGTGCAATTTTAGTTTATTAATTATTTTTTAATAACATAACCTTTCTTTTTATTAAATAAATTTATTTTTTATTTGTTGTGCATTAATTGCACTTTAACATTTAATTTATGAAATATCGTAAATATTTGATTTTATATAATTAAATATTAAATGTTTCACTAATAAAAAGGAGTTTTAATTATTTTGATTTCTATTTTTAAACCATACAATTTTAAAATGACAGGAATCGAAAAAGCTGCATTACCTCGTACGTATTGAAAACAAAATTGAATATAATAATGCAATACCTCGTAAGTGCCCGTTAAATGAGAATAATGCATTACTAAGACATTCATTTTTATTAATATAATCAATTAACTAATAAATAGCACAAATCAATTACTTTGTTATTATTTTTTTTTTTTAGTTATTTTTTTAAGAAGTTTTTTGTGATTTCTGCAAAACATGCTAAAAATACTTACGAGATCCTGCACTTTAACTGACGATATACAAACTTATGTCTGAAACTTGGTCGGATAAAATTATGCCCGATGAATGAAACCTCGGTATAGGAAATGTTTTGACCTGTGCTGACTACAGAGCTTTAAGTCTCCTCAGCGTTGCAAACAAATTACCGTCATCTGTACAGTGTGATCGATTAAAATCGTTTGTCAACGTTCTGATTGGTCCTTATTAGTATGGTTTTAGGCCCGGAAAATCAACCGTCGGCCAAATGTTCACATTTCGACAGATTTCGATACACACCACGATTTTATGTCGTATACAGAGCCAAGTCATTCAGGTTTGGCAGAGAAGCTTAGATGAACCCTTCCAAACTCGTTCGCTTTTGCAGGATGGCGATGGTGAATGCGCGCTTTTCTTCTTCTTTCTTGGAAGCCGGTGTTCTTCTCTCGTCTTCTGCTCGTAGAGCTCTAGTCCTTCTTTGCAGCGCCGCTTTATATGCGTTTTGTTTTGCTGCATGTGCTTGCCAGCACTCATCGCCAAATCGTTGTGGTGGTAGTGTAAAACCCAGCACATCAGAGGCGGCATCTCTGATGGCTGCTTGGCAATGTTGCCACTGGTCCTTAATACTTGATGCTGGCGGCATATGAGATCTTAAGAGGTTGTTAGAAACTCGATCGGAAAAGGACATTGCGATCTCTTGCGATTGTAAACGTCCAATGTCGAACTTCCTCGCAGTACTTCCTTGTTTTGGTTTCTGCAGGGATATCCGCAGCCGAACCTTGGCTACAACGAGGTAGTGGTCCGAGTCGATGTTAATCCCTCGGAACGTGCGGACGTCCTCTATGCCTTGAATCGATTACAATGCGGGCAATCCGGTTTACGGTTGATTGATCAGGAGATCGCTATGTCCCTTTGTGAATATCCAGATGTTTGAACTGCGTACTAGCTATAAGAACGTCTCGCCCCACAGCGAAGTCAATCAGCCTGAATCCGTTATCGGAGGTGGTGTCGTGCAGGCTATATCTTCCAATTGTATCACCATTAAAATCTCCAACGACAATTTTAATGTAATAACTAGGGCACTGCTCTTATGTTTTGTCCAGGAGCTCGTAGAATATGTCTTTGGTGTCTTCATAAAATCAGGCTAATGTTGGATAATTTGGTCTTGATGTGGATTGTCGTGAGGCGCTCGTTCACACAGTTGAAACTTAAGACTTTTTGCCTGAGCCTAGTTCCAACAATAAATCCGCATCCAAATAAGCACTGCTTTTGTTCTCGGTAGCAGTCGCCGTAGTAAATATCGCAGTCTTTTAACTTTCGTCTTCCCGGTCCGCCCCATTACATCTCTTGGATGGCGGTAATATCTGCTTTGTAGCAGTTTAGGTCTTCCGCTAATTGTTCGTCTGCACGTGGTCTATTAAGGGACCTAACATTCCACGTACAGATCCGAAGTTCGTTATCCTTATTTCGTTTGCATGGTTCGTCAACAGTGAATCCGTCCGTATCAGAGGCTTGTTAACTTAGTCGTATTTTATGTGGCCGGGAAGTCACTCCGACGGCACAACCCCCAACATGGAGGGCCAGGTCCTTAGTATGACTCCAAGAACAGGGAGCCGGATAAACCACTCCTTACAGGCCTGAGCTCCGAATACGTCGGAGTAACCATACAGGTTCACTAAGTAGTTCAGCCTCACTGGAATTGTAGACGCCACCGTTGATTCCATCTGGGGAATTCCTCCGCTGTCGCCTGGATGAAAGAAGAGATGCCTTAGTAGAAACACCTCTCCCCCCCTCTCTCGTTTTCTACCCCTAACAACCTTCCACTGGGGTTGTGACCCAATCTCCAGTTGAGGTACTAGGCACCCGATGTTCACCGCGAGGTGGTGAGAGTAGGAGTCGATAGACAGAGGTGGGTTTTTAGAAAAACCTGTGGACGCTTGTTTCCCCTTGGGTGCACTTGTCTACCATTCGAACACCAATTATTATGACGTCTACGCCTGGAAAATGCCGTAAATAGTCTCCAATCTTTGTGAAGTCCTACTATCTTGTTGTAGCCCCATATGGTTGCAGATATCCGGACCACAACCAAAACAAATAAAATGCACGACTGGGTCGCACGAACTTGCTCCTATGTAATAGACTAGGAATTTTAAAAACGAATGTTTTTAGAGAAAACTGTTCATAAGGATCAAATTAATTTTTTAAATTCTTTTAATAGTAAGAGACGAAAACAGAATGCTATGCAAATATGAAATTTCAAAAAAAGAAAAAAATAGATTTTTTTTTTCAAAAATTCAAAAAATATTTATTTTAAAGTTTTGAAATGCAATGTGTTTTAGACTTTTTAGAAGCTTCTCTATAAAAAATTTCATTAAGAACCGTTATGTGGATAATGAGAAATTCAAAATTCGAAAAAATGGTTCTATGGTAGGTACAAGCTGTAATATCTTAATTTCAAAATTTGTTTTATTAAATTAAAGATCATAAAAATTAATTGAAAGAAAAAAATTTTATCAAAATTCTAGGTGCCGTTTTCGAGAAAAATACGATTTTTGGAAACCATTTTTTTAATTTTTTTAACATTTGTATGGTGGGTACCTTTATTTTAAGGTAAAATGAAATTTTTTTTCACATCTTGTAGATTATATGAAGAAACTTTTATTTATCAAGTTTAAAAAAAATCTAGCATGGGATTTTCGAAATATGTATTGAGTTTTGAAAAAAAAAATTTGAAGTTTTTTTTAAAAATCCAAAAAATTTTTTTTTGAAAATTTGAATAAACAATTCTATTTAAATTTTTGAAGAGCCTTCGCAAAAAAAAAATGATCAAAATCGGTGGTACCGTTTTTGAGAAAATCAAAAACAAAAAAAATGGTTCCATGGGGGGTACCCTCAATAACCATTTTTCGGAAATTTTTGTCAAGCATTACCTAGATTTAACTAAATAAAATTTTTTTGTGTTTTTAGTTTTTAAATCTGTCTAGCAGTTTTTGAGAAAAAAAAATATTTATAAAATTTCGAAAAAAAAATCGTATGGCAGGTACCGTTATTTTTGGTCTTAAAAAAAAAAGAAAGAAACGTGTGGGGGTAAAAAATCAAAACCCATATCTACCAAGTTTAAAGAAAATCGGCCGAACCGTTTAGGCTGTAGTCGAAGCGAGAGACAGACAGACAGACAGAATTGCCAGACCCACTTTTTTGGTCTTCGCTATCATCGTAATGTCAACTTTGATCAAAATCTCGAGTTCAATTTTTCTTACGAATCCATAACTTGCATATCCATAAGTCGTAGGAAAGTTGGAGATGATTAAAAATAATTTTTCTGTAGATTAAATTATAAAAAAAGTCATTGGGCCTTAGCAAAAGCCAAGTTTAGAGACGACTTTATCTAATAGTTGAATGAAATGAACCATTTATTTTATTATGTTTAATTTTTTAATTTCATGCCATGAATGGTTCAAACTGTATGGTTCCTAAACTGTATGGTTAATTATATAGACTCCATTCAATACAGGTCCATTTCACTCCAATATCAAAGTCGTGTCTATATTTGATTATTGTTAAGGCTCAATAAGTATATTTATTTACTACAAATGCGTGTATGGGTATGTGTCCATATGTCCTTATGCTCTCTGCGTATATGTATATATTGATTGATTCGCTAATTACCACGCAACTCATTTCCTTTTTATTCTTGAAGTTACTTTTGCTCGCATATATTAAATAACTTACTACGATGACAATTTTTTTTTATTTGGATGCCTCGCGACACGATACAGATTTTGTACGTTACCTGTACTTAGCACACTCTCGTTACTTGGTGGGATGAAAATATTTTAATATTTGGCAAGCGACACGGTAAATATTTTACACTTTGCTTGAGTTGAGCACATAACTTGTAATGAATACTTATTTTATATTTGGAAGGCTAACGAGTTTTAAATATTTGTGTCGTCATTAAATACTTCACTGTATCATGTTGCATAGTTATATATGCATAATAAGCACACATCGCCTTTATTCATTACACGTAATAAATTCTCTACATTGAAGGCTCCATTATAAGCTCAGACAACTATATCAGAGCTGAGATAAAATGAAGAATGGCTCTTAAAAATGGTGGCTCCTTTTTCTGGCTAAGAAAACTATTGGGTATCAAAGCAAATTTTATTTTAAAAATACGTATCATTAGCCTGATAAATATATGATGCAAATGATGGACCCTGTCAAAGCTGAATTGTAATTAAAGGTATATCTCTTGCAAGGAAAATGGTATGTTCCTTCTGTTTCTGTCGAAAACATGCACAGTGCAATGTTTAAATTCAAAAATGAAGATCTTATTATTCTGTCAGCTTTTTGGTCAATGTGGATGTGTGTGTGGAAAAATTAAGTTAGTATTAGCTTTTCCTGAAGTTTTGACGGGGGAATTTAATTTAACATATAAAAGCAATAGTTACAATAACAAATGACAACTCTAAAACACAATTGAACAATAGATCTACGTTATGTCAAAACACAGATTTATAATTTTGAAAATAAAATTTAATTTTATTTGTAAAGCCATATTTAGTGGTCGATGGAACGTAGTGCAAAGATCTTTTTTAAGGAAAACTCTCCAGGTCATATTTTGGGAGTGAAGAATAAGATAAAACTACCAACTAAAATGGCTGTACAGCCACATTGAGCATCATTGATGACTATAAGGTGGCTGGGGTGCTTGGAGCGAACTGACAACAGTGCTCCGACCCAACAAATTTTTGAATCTACGCTGACTCTCGAAGGATGAAGTAGAGGAAAATAAATATGTAGGGGTACAGGAGTGAATTATGATTGATGTGGATTGAAGAAGCTCGGTGGTTGACAACCCGGCCCACTTCGAATTTCAGTGCCAAGAAATGGTCTTTTTGAGTTTTCTTTTTCCCATTTATCCCATTCTTTATTAAAAAAAAATAAATCGTAAGACCTAGTCCACTTATCAATAACTTACAACTAATTTAAATACATGGGCCCTCACGGTCGCTCTTCGTTAAACTTTTACAATTTAATAGTTATGCCTTTCGGCCTATGAACTATATTAACACTAAAGGTTATAATATTTTTATGTTTTTACCAAGAAAGTTGGTGAAAGAAATCATATAATAAAACACTTTTCGTGGCTCACAAAAACCGAAGGGGCATAAATTACATATTAAACGAAAGCATTTTTTGCATAGATGTGCAGAATGACAAAATTATTTAAAGTATATATACACAGAAATTGTTTAAAACAATAAAACAAAACGAATAAAAATTGCAAAAAAATGCCCGGAAAACAAAAACAAAAACAGTTAGAAATGTCAAATCGACTGACACATAAAATTTCAAATCCAGAATATGAAAAATGAAAGCATTCAGCTAAAACCCAAAGCCAGAATCCGAAACATTAAGGTGGATTCACATTACACAAATCCACCAACACGATAAAAGTTGATGAACATGTTGTTGAATGTGAACCCCCCTAAGTGAAGAAATATTATCAATACAAATATTAGGCATGTGTTTTTTTAAGTAGTTGAGCTCTTACAATAATAATATTTTGAAACATTAAGCGTTAACTACAAAGAGAAAAAGAATACACACATACACTAGCCACATCTGTTGCTGAAAAGAGCGTATAATTTACACCATACAATTTCATTTCAGACATCTATGGGTGATTTTCTGAAAAAATGTATTCCATGTAGTGTTTTTAAAGAGTGAAAAAGTAAAAAGGTAGAACCATTTAAACCATCAAGCGTTAACTACATTTTGCAAAAAGTACAATAAGTGAAAAACTGAAAAAGAATACACACACACTAGCAACATCTGTTGCTTTCAGTTTGGCGACATCTATCGGTCATTTTTTGAAGCAATTTATTCAATGTATTAGTGTTTTAAAAAAGTGAAATATTTACTTTTTGATTTTTTGAGATGGGAGATAAAATTTTAAATTGAGTTGGAAAAGGAGAGCAAATTTTTTTTAACATTTTCACTTTTCAATCTCATTGCAGTTATGGCTTTACAATAATAAGGGTATTTATGCAAAAATGT
>CAJVQW010000067.1:0-24459 GCA_911387755.1 Chrysotoxum bicinctum
CAAAATAGGGCTAAATTTGTCAAAAAACACGTCTATTTTGGCTTTAATTTATATGAATGTGTAGCAAGTGGAAAATGGAACTAATCGCTTGATATACCTACATTTTAACGTATTGATAAAATTGGTGATGTAGCACGCTCCCTTAACCTGTTGTTCAATTTCCCACAAGAATAAATACAAAATACGAAAGTAGTAAATTACACAAGCAAGCGAACAGACATTATGTGCGGGATAAAATTGGTGTCAATAATGTAGCCAAAGGCGAAGTAAATAGATAGCAGCAACGAACGCATGTGAGTTATTGCTATCTGATTACTGAGCCATACTGGTATCGTATAAATGGTGGCAAAAGCTTGCTAAGAATATTTGTGTAAAATGTTGCCGAAATTGGACGATGGTTGCGGAGGTCAAAGTTAGCACAAAGGTGGGTTAAATTGAGCACGGTTTTTGTGCATCAATTTATGGCCACCGCTTGTGTGATTGGCAGCAAGTTGATATCGGTCTTTGATATCAAATCGGCTGACAAGACTTTGAGCACACCGCAACCATATGTGATGCCAAATTAGTTAACGTATGTGGGAGCAAATGTGATAGCAGTCCCCGATGCAAAGCGAACAGTAATGACGGTTTTTGTCATGCGTTCGCAGCATCGTAGGGACATAGTTGTTCAATAGGGGAGCGGACTTAGTGATGGCATATGTGATATGTAATTATTTTGATATGTAATGTTATAGATTTGTAATGAGGTTGTAACCACAAATTTTTAGATAGGTGTTAATGTTTAAAACATAGTTAATACAAATTAAATAAATGAATTAGAAAAATAATTGGATTAAAAAATTAAATTATAATAACGAGGAGATTGATACAAAATGAAACAAAATAAACATCGTTCAATGAAAATGGTTCTAGGTTTATCAATGTTATTCGGGGGCTTATTTTTAAGTCAAAAGAGTGCAAATGCTGATACTATGTATCAAGTTAAATCTGGTGACACTTTAACTAAAATTGCAAATCAAAATAATACAACGATTGACCAACTATCTAAATTAAATAATTTAACTAAGGACCAAATTAGAACAGGCCAAAATTTACGTGTTAGTGTACAAACAACTAGTGCCAGTACATATACCGTTAAGGCTGGTGACACACTTACTAAAATAGCAAATGCTAATCACACAACAGTTGGCAATTTACAAGCAATCAATCATTTAAAAAGTGATTTAATTTATGTAGGTCAAACTTTGAATTTACATGTGGCAAAAGCTGTTGATGCCAATACGCAAACTCAAGTAGCTGCACCTCAATCAGATCAAAAAATAACGTTTACGGCACCACGAACGAATAACCAAATGCATAGCCAAGTTCATGTCAACAATACGCAACAATCAAGTGGTGTGGTTTCAAATACAGCAGGGTCAAATACCGCTAATAATCAATCCACACCAAGTACCACTTCAGGTTCAAAAGAATGGATCGCACAACGTGAATCAGGGGGATCATATAATGCAAGTAATGGTCAATATTATGGCCGTTATCAGATCTCAAAATCATCTTTAAATGGTGATTACAGTGCTGAAAATCAAGAACGTACCGCTGACCGTTATGTAGCTAGTCGATATGGCAGTTGGGACAATGCTAAACAATTTTGGCTAACTCATCATTGGTATTAAGATATGACTTAAATATGAATACAAAAACGAGCTCAAATTCAAAAGGATTTGAGCTTTTTTTGTGTAATAAAAAAAGAGTATTCACCTAGCAAACCAACTAGATAAATACTCAACCTGTATTGTGTAATAGATTACAGAAATTTAATCAAATCATATCATATAAATATTTGATTATATCCGGGTGTATATATGATATTTATATGATATTTGTGTTATAACAACTGATTTAGATATGACATAGTATCATCAACCATGTATGATTATGACAGCTAACTATCATAACCATGTTTTATCATATTATACATAATAATGATTATAAACATGATACACAGTGTTTTAATATATATTTTTATATGATATTTATCATATAGTTATACGATATACTACACTAAAATCACGAAAACTAATTTTGATTAAAAAAATAACTCCCAGTGGGAGTTATTTAAGTTAATTAGTCAACAAATTTTTTCAAAAAGTGAGCAATTTTAGAGTCACTATGGTTCGTATAAATTATCAAAATTACAGATAGAATAATGATAGTTGGTAATGCCGCGAAGGGTGAATTTGTAACCAAGCAATACCGCTACTAAATGTGTTAGCCACAAAGGACCAAATATAATTAACAACTGGTATAATTACTCGTGTTATAATTTCATAACTTCCAATAATAAAACTTGCGATTAATCCTAAAAATAATAATAATTTTTTCATTTTAAACCACTCCTGTTAAATATAATTCCTATAATCTATTACATACTTTTTTTCATGGCGAACGAACGTGAGACATTTCTTTTAAAGGTTTTAAATTTAGATATATGAGTAATTTAAATAAAAAAATAAAGCTCTCATTTTTATGAGAACTTTAAGTGATTATTTATTTTTTGTTATATGTTTTAGCAATTGATTGTATATCAACCCAGGTAGTAAATAATTTTACACCTACTGTATCTAAATCTTCATGAATATCTAATAATTTAGTTAGTTTAGTTTTTATGCTATCAACGCGTTTTGGTGAAATTTTATTTGCAAATTCTAAAAATGAAAGAATTGCTTTATCATCATTTTTGTTATAGCCATTTAATTCTAAGAAATCCGCAGTTTTAACGGCGTTATCAAAGTTTACAAATTGATATTCATTCTTGGCATGTGCACGTTCTACTAAGTCTTTTATCCAATCGGTATTGTCATTGTTCTTAGTAGAATTTTTAGTAGCTTCACTATTAGTATTATTGGATGTGTTTGCAGATTGCTTGGTCTCATTTGATTTCACATTACTTTTCTTTTCAGGAATGAATTTGAAAAGTGAATCTGGAATCTCAAATAATTTTTGATTTTTAATAATATTGACACATAAATTGCCAAAATTATAGAACGCAACTAGTACATGTTTAGCTAATGTTTTTGCTTTAACTTCTGCACAAGTAGAGGTGCTATCTTGTAATTTAGATGCCAGTTCATTATTCCAGCTCTTAAATTGTGATAAGTTGCTGATTAAGTTTTTCTTTGCTATAAACAAGTCCGCATGCACATTGTTTGATTTATCTTTAGCTAAATTAACAAATACCTTTAAGTTTAATGTTTTATCGGTATTGCTAATCAAAATTTGATAAACATGTTTTGTATCAGTTGCTTTATCAGCTAACTCACATACGTCAAATGTAACACCTTTACCAACTCTAAAAATCAAAGTTTTATTTTTATTTAGTTCTTCATATTGAGTTTTTAATTCTGCTAATAATTTATTTTCATAAGCCATAATTATTTCACCAATCCTTTAGTAATTTTTGTACATGTAAAAATAAAGTTCCGATAATTAAATCGAAACTTTATGATTAACTTTTATTGTTGAGTTTTAGTATTCTTCTTAGCACGGTCAAGATAAGTAATACTACTGCACTTGAAAGTGTATTGGTATTGTTTTGCGCCATGTTTGTCAGTAAAATTGTTTGGTGTTAGTTCAGCTTGAACTAAAATCTTATCACCTTTTTGACGATATTTAGCCAAGTTTTCACCAATCTTACCGTAAGCAACCCCATGTAAGAAACTAGTACGTTCATCACCATTAGCATCGACACCATTTTTATTAGCAATAGTTACAGGTACAAAAGTTCTAGTTACAGTACCTTGACTAGTGTTTCTTTCAAAACTCTTTACTTCTAAATCATTTGCGATGTTTCCTTCTAATGCTACAAAATTCATAATTAAAACTCCCTTTCGACATTAGTCTATTAATGTCATATATATTTTTTATTTATAAACCAAATTAGATTATTGATTTACATACTTTTTTTCACAGCGAACAACTGTGAGCTGAAGGTTTTAAGGTTTTAAGTTCTTTAGAAACTTAGCACTTAAAGTAAACACATAAATCTTTGTAATCATTTTGATTTACATACTTTTTTTCAAAGCGAACGAATAGTGAGCTTAAGGTTTTATTGTTTTAATTAGTATTTGATCTATAGAATGTACGAACAACGAATCAAATAGTTTTTTATTGAACACGTTTAAAAATATTCTAAAATACTTGTAAAATCTATTTACTATCAGATATAATGTCCAGTAATAGATGTTGCTTAGGTAAAGTATATACTTTAGGCTTGATCAGCCACTTATTTTAACTTAATAAATTTAGCAATCGATGCAATGTTGCCTACGAGCGCTTTAAAAAAAGCACAGATCATTTTGATCAGTGCTTTTTTTAATAGACTATAGTTATTAAATATTATCAACTAAGATATAGTTTTTTTCTACATCCACATCGAAAGGAGTGTATAGTTGATTTTTATTTATACTGACTACGTATAGGCAGTACTTGTTTCTTTTTTATTAATCAACTAACATATTTTTTTTCATAGCGAAATCATAAAAATGTTAATTTTTATGAATGAGCGCCATATTGATTATAGGCTAATATAATATAGGAGCGTACCTTTCAATAATCAAAAAATAAAGTTCAAAGTCGAATTTGACCTTGAACTTTATTTTTTGATTTATGATTTTTTATTCATATCATTTTGCATTATTTGTTTCATAGTCGTGAGGTAAGCATATAATAAAGGATTTTCATTAAATGAAATACTGTCTAATTGATCTGTTGATAAATCGTGAACTGATGTGATTTCAACGGGACTATCTACAAAATCAGCTAAATCAATCTTGTTATCATAACTAAACATATTATCGGTATCAACCATGTTTATTTTTTGATTGAAAGCTTTTCTATCGTCACTGTTGTGCACAAAAATATGTTCAGTATTTTTGGCACGCGTAATGGCTACGCCATAAGCTCTTAATTGTTCTTGATTAATACCATGTTTATAAAATTTATTAGCGACATCATACAAAATCAAACAATTTTCAAATTCTAATCCTTTAGATGAATGAATCGTTGAAACGATAATATCATAATTATCTAAATTAATATTTTTGTGTTGCTTATTCTTTTCATCTTGTTTCTTTTGTAAATTATCATTTAAGATGATTTCAGATTTAATACATAAATCAATCATTCCACGAACCCATTGAATCAATGTAAACGCATTGTCTTTATATTGTTTCAACAAGAAATTAAAATCAACACTATTGTATAAATGACTTTGTAAGGCTTTGATACAATGTTGATAATCATTTAACGTCGCATAAAAATTACATGACTCTACGTTTCTAACGTCGATAATAGCAAATAAGGTTTTAAAGAAATCATCAGCTACATTGTCATGTGGTTGCATTGCAAATTCAGCTAAATCTTTTTGACCAGCTTGAATTGTAGCTGAAATGTAATCAATAGTATCAGCAGCACTATTGGTCAAATCAACTACTTTTTTATTATTTACATCATAGACGTTCTTTAATTCTTTTAAGAATTGTAAAGCATTATTATGACTGTGTGCTAAAATTGCTACTTGTTCGTTATTATTTAATTTATCAATCATCCAATCTAATGAAGTTTCATCCGTATTTTGTAATGATTGACTAAATGTAACCGTCTTTTGGAACGTATCGAATGATACATTATCATCTTTAGGGGTACTTAATTTCATACCAGCTTTAACGTCATTGATTTCTACATGGTCTAAAATATTATTAGCATATTTTAGAATAGCGTTTTTACTTCTAAAATTAGTATTTAGTTCAAATGACTTGAAAATTTCGGTATTATCTTCAAGCAAAACCATTAATTCTGGACTAGCACTACGCCATTCATATAATGCTTGATTTATATCACCTAATAGATATAATTGAGCATTCAAACGTTTGGATAAACCTAACATGATAATTAATTCCATTGCGGATGTATCTTGGCATTCATCTAAAGTCATAACTTTTAAATCTTTAAAATCTTCTGGTAAACGAATATCATCTAAATTGTATGTTAATTTATGAGCCATGATGATTTCCATTAAGCTCGTATCGACTTGACCAATTTGTTTCAAAAGGGCAATTACAATATCATAATGATTATAGACGATTTCAGCTAATAAATTATTGAAATCTTTGATACTAGAACGTTTAGTAAAAGGCCCAAATAAATGATGATAATAAGCATTTTTCAATCCATAAAAGACATCTTTGAATTCACGATATGAAACATCTTTTAAAGATTCATTATGTTTTTGAATTGAATCGTGATAAAATGCTAAATTTCTAGGAATACAACTTAATGCATTATAAAATGTATAACGGTAGAAATTAATTGCAATCTCACTGCTTACATTTAAAAAGAATAAACGATGACATAAACTAGCAATCGTTGAAACTCGTGCTGATGAGAAACGGTCTTTAATATTTTCGATAGCAGCATTTGAAAAACTTAAATTCATAATTGATTCCATGTTAACACCTAAGTTCAATAAGAATTTTAAGCGTTTAATTAAGGAATATGTTTTCCCACAACCAGCTCCAGCTTTTACTAAAGTATAAACATAATCACTAGTGATGGCTGCTGTTTGTTCACTAGTAAAAGCTGGATCATTTTCAATTTCAGATTTATATTTGTTAAAATCTGGATTATCTTTAAATGAAAAAACTGATTTGTTATCTTTTAATTTTTTAATATTTTCATTTAGCATGTCTGCAATATAAGTGTTTTGAAATTCTGTCATAATTAACTCAACCTTTCAGATTCTTTATTATTTGTAATTTTTATAACGTGATGACCAACATTTGGCAATTTGTGGTCTACGGGTAATAACTGGATGATATAATGATTACTATCAATTCGACTAAGAATTTTTGCAGGTACGGTATATTCTAAAGTATTTGACATTGCAAAAGTATAATTAGCGATTTGGTTTTCTTTAAATTCAAAATCTCCGTCATAACTAATCATATATTGTTTATAATCTTGGTCAATACATAAATTATTCCAATCAGGCTTGTACCATTTACGTAAATTGAACATAATATGTTTAATCCACATAAAAACATTTACTAATGATTTAGTATCAAAAGTAGCTGATACAACATGATTTATAATGGCAACTCGTAAATTACAGCCAGCGTGTTTTGTTAAAATTTGTTTTAACAATTTATCATCACAATCGCCATATTTATTTTTAACGATTTTATAAAACATTTTGTTATCAACTAAGCCTATATATGAAGAATTCCAGTAATTAATATCCAATTTACTGACGATTTTATCATTTTTATACATAAAGACATTATATTGATTAGGCATTGTTGGATCTAGTTTGACCACTGACGAGTAGGGGGTCTCTGCTACTAGATATTGACTTTGCTGCAAAATTTTAGTAGCTATTTTTGTTGAATTGAACATCATCATCATCCTTTCCTAAATATTGGTTACATTTGTTTAGAACTGTAACTAAAAAAAAGCTCATTATGAGCTTTTTTAATTTCTTTATTAGAATGGAAGATCGTCATCAGAAATATCGATTTGGTCACCAGCTTGATTGAATGGATCTTGAGGTGCTTCTGGTTGAGGATTTCCTTGTGGTGCATTGTTTTGACCATTGTTAGTAGTATCTTTACGATTACCTTTAGCAGTTGATAAATAATCTACTTCTTGAGCAATTAATTCATCAGGACGCATTGTTTGGCCATCTTTGTTTTCATAAACTGTACCATTTTGTAATTTGGCAGTTACAGAAATCATGTCTCCAACATGGTTATATTTGATTAAGTTTGAAGCCATGTTTGGATTACTCTTGCTACCGTCAAATACTGTAATTGTGAAACCATCAGATTTGCTATCGTATGGATGGTCTACGATTAAGAATAATGATACAACTTTGTTACCTGATTTAGTTGTGTTTTCTCTCATTTCTGAACCAATTCTACCTGCTAAGATTACTTTGTTTAACATAATTAAAACTCCCTTTCGACATTAGTCTATTAATGTCATATATATTTTTTTATTTATAAACCAAATTAGATTATTGATTTACATACTTTTTTTCACAGCGAACAACTGTGAGCTGAAGGTTTTAAGGTTTTAAGTTCTTTAGAAACTTAGCACTTAAAGTAAATACATAAATCTTTGTAATCATTTTGATTTACATACTTTTTTTCAAAGCGAACGAATAGTGAGCTTAAGGTTTTATGGTTTTAATAAAAAACTACAAAACATTCGAAATTTAAAATAACAAATAATTCTTTGTATTATACGAGCGTAGATTTTTAAATTTTATTGTATAAACGTTATAAACGATTGTATAAAAAAAAGCACACAATTAAGTGTACTTTTATTTTTAATATCGTAATAGGAATTAATAGTTACCTATCTACAATTAGTTAGCGTAGTAATCATTCGCCCTATGAATAATTACTACATTCATTGTATCATAGCGAACACGATTTTGTGAGCTATTTGACAAATTTAATCAGAGAAATAATTATTTTTCAATCTTGTCAATTGGATTATGAGCAAAGGCTGCTTTTGATATTTGTAAATGTTGATTAATATCCAATTGCTTAATATTTGAAATTTGATTATCCATAAAACAACCAAATTTCAATAGGGCATTACTTAATGTAGATAAATCAATTTCAGTCAATTCATTTTTAGCAAAACTCCCAACATCAATTATTTTGATATTTGAATTTGATTGGAAATGCACTGACTTTAAATTACAATCATAAAAGGCTTCGGTGTTGATAGTTACAACGTTAAAAATCATACCATTGCAACTGATTTTATTAGGGATGATAACATCGGTTACCTTTAGGGATTTATCAAAATCTATGATTACTGCCGTATTAGTTTGGGCATTGATATTATAAATGATACCTTGTGCATCTTTAAAATTTGTAAGTTGAGATTTTATCTCACTTACAATGAAATATTCACTTTTCAATTTCATAATTAAAATCACTCCTTTTTTTATAATAAATCTTTATTTGCTGTTTGATTCAGCATAATTTGATAAAATACTTTTCCAGTTAATGGATAACATTTAGTAGGGTATAAACCAGTTATAAACGTATCTGGTTTTACAGTTAACATATCTAATTGCATTAAAATTTCTTTATATTCGTTTATACAATTGTTGATTTTTTGCTTTTGAGCTTTTGATGCAAAAAACCATTGTAATTTATGATTTTTATATTCATTATTTAAATCTATCATATGCTGTAAATCAAGTTTATTACGAATTAAAGTTTTAACACCTTTTTTATTTAAAATTTTTAAAATTAAGTCTGCATCATCTGCAAATAAATCAATTAAAATTTCAATTGAAATTGGCTGATCATAAGTAGTTTTTTGTGCAATGGTGCTTAAAATTTTATCATATTTTATATTTAATAATAATTCACGGTCATCCATAGTTTAATCATCCTTTTTATTTAAATTTTATTTGGTATAAACGATAGTTTATAAAAAAATAATCGCTATTCGCGATTATTTAGTTTTTTATGAATTATGTTTGATATTGTAGTAAATTTGTTTAAACAATGTCACACTAACTCCAAAAATTGCAAGACCTAAGACAGTCTTTAATTTATTGCCAGCAGGGGCAAAAATCAATGCTAAAATTCCTAGTAGAAATAATGATGAGCCAAATCTAGAAAATGCAATTTGGATTTTGATTCCACCTTTTTTACCTTTCTTGTAGTTCATAACTTTTTTAGGTTCATTATTGTTAAATTTCATAATTAACACACTCCTATATATTTATATAATCTATTTTTTATTACAAATTTTGTTTCATGGCGAATGAACATGAGCCATTTTTTTTAAGAATTTTATTTATCAAAAGTAACCCATTCATCAATAACTGAATCATATTTTGCATTTAATTGTGCTTCTTTTTCATCCCAATTACAAGTAGGGATGCTAATTGGTTGTAATGTTTGAGCATCAATTATTCTATTTACAACTTCACGTCTTACTTTTTTGTATTTATGTTCATCAAAATCTTCAATAGTGGATCTTTGAATAATATATTTTATCATAATTTATATACTCCTATTTAATAATTGATAGTCTATTTTTACATATTTTGTTTCATGGCGAATGAATATGAGCCTATATTATTATAAACCACTTGCATAATTGATTTATTATCTTGTACAATAATAAGTAGGGGAGAGCGGTAGTAACTCTACGGGGTCTATCGCGAAAAAAGAAGTTCATTAACTATTCAGTTAATGAGCTCTTTTTTTTATTTTAGATTAAATAACGGATTAACATTGATAAGGTTTAGCTGCATCAATCTAGTGACAACACTGTGAGTAGGGACATTAAAAATTTGGCTTAAATAATCGATAATATTATTTGAAATAGTAGCGAAATTAATCATACTGAATTCTTCAGTTACATATGGAGCGGTTAGTAATTTACAAGCTTTAATGATTAGTGATTTAGGCATTAATAATTGCAAAGTGAACGCTAATGCTTCATCGTCATCATTACCTGGAAATTTATCATCACTAAATACTTTAGCTATTAAATAATTAGTCTCAGAACTAAGTAATTTATTTTTATTTAATTGCAGCTCTTGGTTTAGACCAATTAAATAACGTGTATATTTGTTAGCATTTTCTGTATATACTATTGGAATATCGGTTTTCTTAAATATGTTTAACATATTTAAGCCTTTTTGATATTCAAAAGGTTGATTAGCATATTTTACATAAGATTTAATAGTATCATCAAAGTCGATTTTAGATTCGTTAATAGCTTCTATAAACGCATCTTTTTGACTATAGTTCATATCTTTTAAAAAGATACCTAAATTATGTTCACTTTCAACAGGGGATGCAATCATTTCGTCAACGGTATTTTCTAATTTCATAATTTTACACACTCCAATAATTTATATTTTAATAACATATTTTGTTTCATAGCGAACGTAGGTGAGCTTATAAAATAAAAGCCCACTAATGAGTGGACTTTTATATATATATATATTCTTACTACAAATAAGTTTTACTATTTACGTTCGTTGGATGAGTATATTCTTTTAAAATATTATTAACTAAACGAATTTGATGATTTATAAACTTTGTATCAGTTCTATACTTATTTGGTTTTAAATTAAAAATTTGTTCTGTTACAGTCCGCATTTGTTCAAAGTTATCCAAATCCATATCATTGAAATTTAAAGCTGTAATCAAATAAGTTTTTGGACTATCACTTCCAATTTGCGATTGATTGTTAAATTGGATAAAAGTCAACAAGTCATTATTTGGTGTATTCAATGAATTAACATATAAAGCAGCTTTATATTTTTTGAACATATCACTAATATCATAAACGTACAATTTATGATACTTATTGAATAAATCGTAAGCACTTTGACAAATTTTATCTAAATTATAATTAGCCATTGCTTCAATATCAGACCAAGTTTTAATTTTTGAGCCTTTCATGGAAGAACTAAACACTTTTTGCGTATATTTTAGAATAAGTTGCTTTAAATTTTCTTTATTAATATCATTAACGTTATTCATAATATTCTTTAAATAACCAGGCTTAAATTGACCAGTTATATCACTAAACTGAATATTATTTATAAAATATTCTAATTTATTTTTATCGAAATTTAATAAAGCTTTATCATCTGATTCATCATACGTAATCATAACACTATAGAAATAGCCACAATTAGATAAATTTTCGTTTACCGTCATCGTTTGATTAGCTTGATATTTGGTATCTATAACGTTGTGTTCGTGAATAAAATTGTTAACAGCTTCTTCAAAGCGTGTAGTATTACCCACACCGTCATCTGATTCATAATCTTGGCTTGTTATGATTTTAATTTTTTGTACCATGTTTAACATCTCCAATTTTGTTTATTATTTTGTATAGTCACTAATATTTAAATGCTGTGATTCACAAAAATCTAAATATTTATCAATCATATTTTTAGTCATGGTGATGATATCATTAATATTCCATCGATAATTATCACGATTATTGATTGTAATTGTAGTTGGGACATCTAATTTTTCAAACATTTGACCAGCATCACCACTAATTTTAGTAGTGAGCTTATCATTTGTATTCCAATCATTATCATGCCATGTGTCAAAACCAATTAAAAAGGCATGTGAACCATCGTTTAATTTCACATCATCATATACACTAATATCATGTGAAAGGGCGCCAATGTTGGCAAAAACGTTATCATTAAATTTTTTCATTAATTCAGTATCAAAGCGATTTAAACGTAAATTGTTTGGTACGACAGCATAGCCACAATAATGACTGTCCTCACATTTAGTTAAATCATAATATTTTTGATTGAACTTATCTTTCCAAATTATTAAACATGTAATATTTCGGTAAGTAAATGTTTTGTTTTCAAATGTTTTCATAGTTTTAGCCTCACATTATTATAAGTATTCATATAATATAAAAGTCCACGAAAGTTAGTGGACTTTATAATTAATCTTTAAAATGGTAAATTATCTTCAATTATTTGTTCTGGCGTATTTTGTTGAGTTTTTTGTTGCTCATTGATAATGATGTCAAGAACTTTACGATTCATTTTAAATAGAAATTTTTCAAATTTGATAGGGTTCATTTGGTATAGTAATTCATTTGCTGTATGATTCTTTAAATTGATGTTAAAAGCTTCATAATCAGCTAATACATTATTTAAAATCGTTTCATTATATTTTTTAAGTTCATCATTGCGATATTCATCTAAAAAATCTTCGATTCCAAATAAGTAAGCATTTATAATTCTTAGATGTTTAATGTTTTGATGGTCAAAAGCATTTAAACAAAGGGGAATTAATAAATAGGCGTTGCTTTTGTTGGAAAATAAAATATTTGAGCGGTATGGATTAAATCCATAACTACTATAGTGAGTATCTAACAGTCCAGGTGAAAGTGGGCCCCAAATATTGTTATGACCATAAGTAGAATTGCGTAATTTCCATAATGCGTTACTAAGTTCATTATCACATTTGTAAATTTGGTAATCATCAATATTATCAATTTGATGATAAGGATTATTAGCATTATGGTCATCAACCATATCAATAAGGTTGTCATTAATAACATGCATAAAGTTTAAATGGTTTAATAATTGTTCAATTTTCATAAAAAGTCCTCCAAATTGTATTGAGTTGATTTAACAATCAGTATTAAAAATTTCGTCATCAACATCAGTTAATTGCATAATTCTGGTAGCAACTAATTCTGTCGGTACGTTAAAAATCATAGCTAAAAATTCAATTTCGGTATGAAATCTTTGAGCAAAACTGCATGTTTTAAGATAATTGGTTTTAAATTGATTGCGATATAAATCAGTTGCTTTTACAAATAATGGTTTAGGCATTAATAAGCGTAAAGCAAAATCAAAGCCTGTATCATAATTATAGTAACGTTTACACAAGATTTGGGTTAAAAAGAAATTGGTTTCAGGGTTATGAATTTTGGTGCGATTTAATTTGATAGTATATTCTAAGCCTTCACCAATTTTAGTATTGTCAAATTGATTTTCACCATCAGTCAAAGCAATATTAAATTCAGTTCTTTGAATGATATCAATAATATTTAAACCAATTCCTGTAATGAAAGGTTCATTTTTATCAAATTCATCTGCATATTCAATATAGTTATCAGCCTCATATTCATTAAGCGCATTTTGTAATGCATCATGTTGAGTGAAATGCATATTGTTTAAAAAGTCACCAAGTAATTGTTTACTGCGTAAAGGTGAGTCTATTAATTTTTTCGTTAATTTTTCAATTTTAGTCATAGTATATCGTCCTTTCGTTACATGTAATAGAAAAAAAATAAAAGCTTACATATAATTATAAGCTTTTATTTTTATGTTGTTTGTTACATTAATTTATCTAAGACTTTTAAATTATTTTCTAATAACCAAGTTGCAAGTTTTTTAGCATCGTTTGCTTTAAATAATGTTTTAGCAGTTTGTGGTTCTACATTAATGTTTAAATGTTTGTAATCATCTAAAATATTATTTAAAGCTATTTCATGAATACCTTTAGCATTATCACCATCATCTTTGAACAAATCACTGATTCCAAATAGGTCATGATTTAGAATGCTTACTTCTGTAGTATTTTGTTCATCAAATGATTTTAAATCTAAGATAGTGAATAAATACCATTTGCCTGTACAGTTATCAAAGCATGCATTACTTTCATATGGATTAAATCCATAGTTGTAATAAACATCTCTTAATTTTTCAAATGTGATTGGACAAGTAACAGGTGTTTGTCTGAAATTTAAGGTATATAATTTTTGTAATATATTACCTACATCTTCATTACATACATATACATTATAATCATTTAAACGCTTTATAGGGGCGAATGGGTTAACCGAATTTGATTCGTGTAGCATACGCATTTTGTTTGGGTCAATACCTTCAGCTTGTGTTAAATGTTGTATTAATTCTTTAATTTGCATAATAATATGCCTCCAAGTTTTTTATATTTTATTTAAGAATCGTTCAGCAATAATATTTAATTTATTTGACAAACGATTTACTACATTTGGTTCAAATATGTTATCTACAAATTGATTGAAAATTTCTTGAGCAATTATAGATAATTCTAAATTTTCCATATTGTGATTTTTACCATATTTTTGTAAATCAAAAGACGATACTAAATAAACTTTTAAATCATTATAGTTCAAATTATCATAAAACGAACATTGTAAAATATTAGAACTGCTACTTAGATTAATAAAATCATAAGTTAACGTATCATAATAATCTTCATAATTATCAGTAATATCATAAATATGAAAATCATCAAATAAATATTTAGCATATTCTAATAAACCCATATTAAAGTCTTTTTTAATATTAGCTAAAAATTTATCCCAATCATTATTCCATGTTGTAGGGTGGAATTGATAAGCTAACATTTTGATTAATTCTTGCAAATACGTAGGTAATGTTTGAGGCTCAGACGTAGATGTAATTTCTTTTTCTAAAACTTTAGGTGATACTGATTTAGTTACGTCTTTTTCACCTAAAATATTGAGCATTTTTGTTAAAGGTGTTGATTGTATTTCCATGATAAATTCCTCCAAAATATATTTAATAATTATAGTTACATAGCTTGTTTCAAAGCGAATGAATATGAGCTTATTACAAATTGACAACTAATTGTTATGTATAAAATAAAAGCACTAATTATTTAGTGCTTTTAATTATTTTAATTTTTGGTCACATGCTTATTATATTCATGCTTGGATTCATTTTTGAATTCATCCCAATATTTTAAACTTTGTTTTTCATATTTTTGAATAGCTGTTAATAATTCTTACTGAACCATCCAATTTTAACCGTGTGCTTTTTAGTTCTAACTACAACGAAATCTTTTGTTTTTCCACGTTTAGCAACTTCTAATTTTGGCATCTTGGTACTTTTAGTTTTAGATTTTGTTTTAGTGTATAAAGATTTTAATTCACCACGGTTTTTATACAAATACGTAATAGATGCAATATCGGTAAAAATGGAAGCTTTAGCTTCATAGACATTGCTAATTGAAATAGCTGAAATACTTAATAATAAAGTTGCGATTAATGTAATAACTTGACCTTTAATATTTTTTAACATAATGATTACCTTCTTTTAATTATATATATTATAACCTAGTTTACTTTTTAAATTTACGATGTAGATAAAATCCAATTCCAACCATGAATGCTATTATCCAAATACCAGTACCGTTGAATGCTACTAAGAATAAATTGAAAATCGTACCTAAGATAGTATTGAACAATTTACCAATGGCTAAAATACCTAATACAATAATTAAAAAATGAATTCTGCCAGTTGCGTTGTCTAAATCAATGTTGCTGAACAATTTATTAATGATTGCGACGATAATATTCTTAACTATATTTATCATGATTAAAAACTCCTTTATATATTTAATATGTTATTTGTTTAAACTAGGACATTGTAATAATGTCGGAAATTCAAAAATTTGAAAATTTGATTCTATATATTTTATAAATTCTTCTAAAATCTTGTCATATGCATGGGTGAATGATAATCTTAAATTTAAATATTTATGATCTAGCTGAAATTTAGTATTCAAGCCAAGAATATTATCAAAAATATCAAATAATGATAATTCATCATTTATGCTATTTACGATTAGTTTTTCAAAATTTATATGCTTAACATCTACAGTTGAAAACAAAAAACTGTAACCATTTTCACTATGATACAAATTTACATGTAAATGTTCTTTGTTATCGTTGATAATATTTTCTAGTAAATGACCAATATTGATTGGCATTTTATAGATAAATGAACTATGCAATAAATCGTCGACATTAGTTTTAATTTCATTTTTGGATAATTGATTTAAATATTTAGTATCAGTAAAATCAATTTTGCTATAACCTAATGGTCCAAAAATATCGTCAAAATGATTAAATACAATTGTATTATCAACGTTGTTATTAATAGTTTTAGTTTGATTAGATATATCTGCGGTCAACATATTGTTGAAATCAGCGGTTACATTTTCTAAATAGTTAATAAATTTTTGAAAATTTTTCATATTTAATTTCATTTAAAATAATCCCTTTCTATTGATTACAAAGGTGCATCATCTGAAACAGCTTCAGCTTTATTGATAATATTTATATTTTCATTGATACTAATAATTTGATGGTGTTCTTGCTTGTACATGAACCCAGCTATTTGTCCACAAACGGAAATAGTGTCTCCGACAACTAAACTTTTAGCAATTTTAATAAATTTGGGATTAGATAAACGACTTTCAACTACAATTACATCAGTTCCTAGACGTTTATCAAAACCGGGCTCAATTCTGGGAATTCCTAAAGTGATGAACACAAATTCAACATTTTCACTGTTTTTTTTAAATGTTACTGGTTTAACGATATTACCAGTTAACGTTAAATGATTTGCAGGATTGATTAACATTTACATAATCTCCTTAGTATTTTATTCATAAAAAAAGTATCGTATTCAATTCACGATACTTTATAATAATTAGTTGCGGTCAGGCTTAATCTTTTTAATTTCTTTATAATGATTGAATTCATCGTTTGGGTTATAAGCTTTCTCTACAACGTTAGTTTTAGTATTTATAATAAATGACATAAGACATAGCTCCTTTATATTTAATAAATCTATAGTTATGCGTAATAAACCGTATAAATATATGCTTTAATCATATTTAAATAATTTATTTATATGGCATTTATCTCATATAAATAACAAACATATCATTTAAAATCAGATATAACATATTATTTTATATATTTATTACATATTTTGTTTCACAGCGAAAATCCGTGGTTTTCGGATTTGAGCTGCAAGTTGAATGCATATGAAACGTTAATATTAATCACGCTTTAATATGGCATTTACATATGGTTTTGGGTTTGCTTGCTTTTAGGGTGGGGTTTCCCGCTATCACAAATTTTGTTTCCATGCGAATGCCTTTTATGAGCATGAGATGTTTGTAAATCGGTACAATCAGTTTATAAAAAAATAAGGCCCAAAACGGTTTATGTTTTGAGCCTTATTTTTAATTAAATAGTGAAATATTATTATCAGAAATGTTAGATTTTAGCATAGATGAAATAAATGATTGTACCGATTTACGGCCCGACAACCCGACCGCCTTACCTTTATCCAAAAATTCATTAGTGCCGTTAAATGTTGCGGGTAATTTATCATTCAACTCAACAATTAATTTATTCAAGACACTATTATCCGATGAATTACGATAATGAGTTAGCAACATTTTAACGTCGGGAACAGCAAGGGGTCTGCCTTGTACCGAAGTTGCCTTAGTCATGGCAACCTTTGTACCACCACGAAAATTAGTTTCCATAGCCAACACGCCATTAGACAAACCAGATTGCCATTCATCCCTTTGAACTAGAAATTTGGGCTGTAATTTCGTTCCAAAGGGATATTCAGAAACTAAAGCTCCACCAGATGACACAATTTGTTCAGCCAATTGCGTGTTGCGGTATGGATAAACTGACTGGTCTAAGCCCGCCGCAAGAATGGCAATCGTTTTTCCGCCATTTTTCAAAGTTGCTAAGTGGCCATTAGTATCGGAACCTAACGCCAGCCCACTAACTGTTGTAAAACCTTGAGACACCAATAATTTAACATAAGCCTTAGTTAAATATTGACCAAGTTTCGAGGGCTGGCGTGTTCCGATAACGGCAACTAATTTATCAGCATTTAAAGCATCAACACCCCCACGAACATACAAAATGGCAGGGAAACGATGATTTGGACAAGCTCTTAAATTGGCGGGATAACGAGTATCATTAAACGGGATGATAGAAATATTTAATTGACGAGCTTTATCCAATTCATTTTGAGCCAATTTGAGAGCCTTGTTCCAATCATCGCCTGAAATATCACAATCTAAAATAGAATTAACTAAACCAAAAACTAATGGGTTATGATCAGCAGATAAATCTAAACCACTATTCAAAACAGTATTTAATTCTGAAAGAGAATAATTCATCAAGCCTTTGATGATATTATTATCTGAAGAATTATTAAGAAAACGCAAACTAAGCACAAATTCCGTATTTAAATTCATAAAAAAACACTCCTTAAAAAAATATAAAAAAAATAACACATTTAGTTTCAAAGCGAACACATGTGAGCTTATATATTAAATTAAATCTTTGTAAATTTAAATACTGAAAAAAAAAGGCTCAAAACGGGTTATGTTTTGAGCCTTTTGTGTTTATTAAACAAATAGGGGGTAAATAGCGCGACTTATTAAGAATTGTAGAGCTTTTACAATGACCATGCTGTCAAAATCAATGTAATCAGAGATATTAGCTTTTGGCAACATTTTCTCAATAAATTTATCAGATAATGTATCACAATCAGCATATTTATAACAAATTAATTCAGTTAAACTATTATAATTTTGTAATTCAATAGCATGATTAAATTTGTTACGCATACCAATTTGACCATATTCATATAAAAATTTATCAATATCTTTAATTGTAGTTAAAGTTTCAATTACTTTTTTATCATATAAATCGTATATGTCTAAAGAAATATTATTTGTTTTTGCTAATTTTTCAATTAATTGAGTATATTTACTCATCAATGTGGTATCAAAATATTGATGATAACATTTAGCCAAAAATGGAATACTTGATAAAATCAATTTTTCATTAACATTTAAATCACGAATATTGGTAATATCAATTTTTTGTAATTTCTTATTTACTAATTGAGCTAAAACATCTTCGGTAAAATTATCTAAATATTTAAGTTGTGATGGTTTATTTATTTGTTCAGCTAAGGTTAAATCATTTAATGAGTCCATTTTAAATACTGACAAATCAATCACATTATCATTCAAATATACATAACTATCTTTTTCTTTAACATCCATTTTAAATACACACTCCTATATAAACTTTATAATCTATTAACATTCCTTGTTTCAAGGCGAACGAATGTGAGCCTAAAAAATAAAGCTCAATTATTTTAAAAATAATCAAGTTTTATTAACAACAAATGGAAAAATAGAAATTAATATTTAAATGCTTCTGTATACATATAACGCTTAATATCTATTTAAATCTGCAAAAATTTGGAAAATAATACAACTATGTCAGTAATTGTATTTATATTAACATTCTTTGTTTCAGGGCGAACGCATTTCGTGAGCCCCAAAAAATAAAGCTCAATTATTTTAAAAATAATCAAGTTTTATTAACAACAAATGGAAAAATAGAAATTAATATTTAAATGCTTCTGTATACATATAACGCTTAATATCTATTTAAATCTGCAAAAATTTGGAAAATAATACAACTATGTCAGTAATTGTATTTATATTAACATTCTTTGTTTCAAGGCGAACGTATTTCGTGAGCCTAAATAAATAATATTTCACAATAATTTATGTTTAACCGTTATAAAAAAAAAGCACTAATCCTTATTTAAAAGAATTAATGCTTTTTTTCGAAAATAGATCAATACCAGTTATATAAACTAGAGGTAAGTATAAAACGTGTAATAGATATTCATTAAAACATCTACAGAACTTGTTTCAAAGCGAACGTATCGTGAGCTTTATTTTAAATCATAATCGTTTAATATATCTAATACCTTTTTATTGGTTAGTCTAGTTCTTGGATCATTATTAGATCCTGAGTAATGCGGAACTTTAATAACTAAATGTTTACCAATCATAACCGGTTCAACATTTTTATTAATATGATAAACATCTTTACGATATGCTTTTAAAGCTTTATATGCATTATCACCTAAACATAATATAACTGCATCATCAGTTATATTAAATGTATCATTTAAATGCTTTATCGTAACGTCAGCATCTTTACTATTAGTATCGACTAATTTACTGTTACTTTCAATTTTTGAGTTAAATCAGTCATAACTGCTCCCCAAAATGAAGTGTTATATAATGCAGCAGCTAAACGAGCATCATTTGATGAGCAACCATAATGAAAGGCCCATAAACTGTGATCGGGTGTTTCATCACCTTTATCACCAGGATTTTGACCTAATACAACTCGATCACGACGAATTTGTTTTAACCAATCGTCTGAAAATTGTTTAGATTTAAAAACCTTATCAAATAATTCATCTTGTTGATTTGGTGTTAATTCATTAAAGTTTTCCATATTATTTGGAACGTTCCAAACTGCTAAACTGTCAAATTTAGTAAATTTATTTTTTTCAATCATATTTTTATAATCACCTTTCTTAATTATCGATCAATAATAGGGGTTTGAAGATATTGAATCAACCAATTTTTAATCAATACTTGATCAAAATCAGGATTTACAATTTAAATTTAGACTCTTTATTATTTAAAATTGCTTGTAATTCATTTGTGCGATCTATTCTAATTTCAGTAAATGCAATTCCATTTTCTTTATAATTATTGATAGCAAAATATTGATCAAATAGATCATGTAGATTATTTAATAAATTTTTATTAGTCATAGTATTTATAAACCTCTTTTTATTTATAATTGTTTAATAAATTAATTAGATCATCTTTTTTCATAAAAATTAAAGCATTTGATTCATTATTAATTTTCATGAAACATGAATCATTATTTACGACATTATTTAGTTTATCTAACATCGTTTGATTTTGTAGCACTGCAAATTTGTGGTTTTTACGAATTGGTAAACTAACTAAATATAAAAATTTTCCAGTAGATTTTAAAGCTTCGCGTTGTTGCTTATATTCTGATAACCATTGGGTTTTAGTTTTCCAAATATTTGTATTATTAATAAGTTCAAATAATGTAGTATGTAGCTTTTCTTCATTATTCAATACGGTTTTTAATTTTTTATAATTAATAATGGCATCATTTGGGATATTCGATTTAATAATATTAATGATTTGAGAAATAGTATCTTTGTTTATTTTGTGAATCATTTCGATAGCTCCTTATTGATAATAATTGTACGAATATTATTATACGCTATATTTGTACAGATGCTAAAATACAAAAAAGACCTTACATAAATGTAAGGTCTTTTAATTATAATGGTAAATAAATTTCAACAGGGATATCTACACTTTTGGCAAAATCATAAATCAATGGTTTTACGTCATCCCATTTTAATCCACCTAAACCTGCACCTAATGGGGGGATAGCAATTGATGTAATATTTAGTTTTTTATAATTATTTTTCAAATAATTCAAGCCATCAATAACATATTGTAATTCAGATGGATTTCGCCAATCAGCTTTAGTTGCAAAATCTAATACTTGATGCTCATCATCAACGTAATCGATAGTAGGGGTTTTAGTAGTCAATTTATTTTGACGTAAACTGATTTGATAATTATGATCTAAACTATCATATCGATTTTTAAATTGTAAAGCTAAACCCGCGCCCATGTCGCCAACCGTATTTACGGTATTGACTAGAGTTTGCATTTTGCTATCAAAAATATTTCCTTTAATTTCATTTATATTAGTGTTCATATTTATACACTCCTTTAATTTATTGATAACATATTTTTTATCACAGCGAACGGTATGTGAGCTGTATTTTATAATATAAATATGTGATACTTATCATAAAAAAAAGATATGCAATATGCATATCTTTTTTTGGCTATATTGTTTCATTATTAAATAGCGTTAAAGAAGTCACCATATATAAAATCGGCACCTTTCATTGCGGCTACTTGATTCAATTGATTGTCATCATTTATGGAAAATATGATGATTAAATCTTTTACATTTTTTGTATTCAAGGGCCTTGTGTTAGTTTCATTGCGGCCGTTGATGTAGTCATTTAATATTGATAAATATTTTACTGCATTCATACTAACTTTATGGTTTGAATTGCTTTGTAAATCAGTATTAATAATATTTTTTAATTGACGTACTGCGTTTGAAAATTTGAAATAATAAATACCTTGTTTCAAATCTTTTGGATCTATATAAGTTGATAGCTTTGATTTAAATATATCAATGATTACATTTAAATCGTTAGGCTCTAAATTAGATTTAAATTCATTGTATAAATCACGGATGCTAACTATTCTATCTTCTGTGTCACAATCGTAAGCATAGTCAATTGTACTATTATCACATGCGTTCATAATTGATTCTTTAATTTGGTCAAAAGTTAAAGCCATTTTAATTACCACCTTATTATTTTAAATTATTTAATAGTTCTAAAATTATAGCATTACTTACTAAACGGATTGTATGTTCATGGTCGTAATATGCTAGTAAATATAGACTAGATGATTTATTACATGAATGTATAGATTCATATCTATTGGAATGCTCATCATCATATACACTAGGTTCATAATC
Organism: Chrysotoxum bicinctum; assembly: GCA_911387755.1. Taxonomy (NCBI): domain Eukaryota; kingdom Metazoa; phylum Arthropoda; class Insecta; order Diptera; family Syrphidae; genus Chrysotoxum; species Chrysotoxum bicinctum. The sequence continues at coordinate 22,945 of CAJVQW010000067.1, forward strand.
GCCATCAGAAACTCCAAGATCTCTGATATTGATTATGTTGTCATATAATAATGAAATTTGATTGATTTTACTGTTTATTAATTCTAAGCTTTCTTGTTTCAATGTGTTTATAGCAACGTGGAATGTAAAAATGTCAGAAATTGTTGGTTTTGTTTTGGTATCAGTATGAATTAGTTTAGTGAATTCAGCTTTTAATTCATCACCATTAGGTTCTTTTTCTAAATAATAGAAAAAATTATCAGGTTGAAATACTAATGGCTCTTTATCCAAATCGACAAATGTAGATTCTTTATTTACTTTTTGCCATTGTTCATTTATAGATGTGTTTAATATTTGTAAAATTTTAGTTTTATTTTTTGTTTGCATAATATCGCTCCTAAATAATATTGTTTAAAATTACGTAAAAAAAATCTACTCTAACGAGTAGATTTTAATTCTCATATATTAATTTGCTAAATATTTATATTGGTCATATAATTTAAAATCATTTAATTTATCAGCTTTAGTAATATATTTAAGAAACTTATTAATTTGATAAATTTTAATTTCAAAATCTTTTGTAATAACTGCAATGTGGTTAGCATGAGATACCATATGATTTGAATTTGCTGTAAAAATAAGGTCATTAATTCTATCATTAGACAAGTTATAACGGTCTTTTAAAACATTATCAATTGTAAGATATAAATCTGTCATATTATTATCTAAATCAATTAAATTTTCAGTACCTTGTGATATCAAATCATAATCAGTTAAATTGATGGCCGCTTGTTCGATTAACATTTGCATATCACCTAATTCAGCAGTATTTACTTGGGTTTTATCGTATACAGTTGGTAAAATATAATTCATAATATATAAACTCCTTATTTTTCCTATTTTTATTACATACTTTTTTTTCACAGCGAACCGCATGTGAGCTGTATTTTACGATATAGATTTTTATAAATAATAGAAAAAAAAGCCTACAAATTATGGACTTTTAATGATTAATTATACATTTAATAATGAATTGATTTCTACTAGTTCATTATTTGGAAATTTAGAACCAAGTAAAATAGTTTCAATATTGTGACAAATTTCAGCTTTACTGCTTGGATATTTGGTAATATCAATGGGCATACTAAAATATAATCTATCATTTACGATCAAACCATTTTTCATAACATCATAAATAGTTAAAGCTGAACCAATTTTATCATCAACTCGTTCATATAAGTTAATTAAAGCGGGCTTGATTTCATAACTATATTGATCATGTAATGTTTCATGATTTGGATCAAGTTTCTTGATTTCATCAGGTGATAATTTGATTAAATTATTTAAAATATTAGTTTGAAATTTTTGATCATTTACAATTTTTACTTGCATTTAACATACTCCTAAACTATTTAAAGACTTTCAATTTTATTTAGATTTTTTGCGACAATTTTATCTAAGTTGTTTGAATTATCAGTAGGTAAATTGCAGCCAAAAAAATCTTGAGCAAAAATATTTTGAGAGTTTTGATCACTT
>CAJVQW010000068.1:0-24340 GCA_911387755.1 Chrysotoxum bicinctum
CAAAAATTGTATAAAAATACCTACCATGTATTTAAAATGGATAAGCACACATTAACACTGAGGTGTGTGTGCGTGTTAGACAAAAAATACTCTTTATGAGTTTTATAATCTAATAAAAAGGTACCTAGATTTAATCAGTGTTTTGTGCACATAAAAGGTAAATGCTATAAATTATGTACCCAAACTGAACCCAAACATTTTGAAAAAAAAAAATGAGGTAACAACGAATAGTAATAATTTAATTTTTCTCAATGTTGACCCAGAAAGTGGAAGGACAATGAGAAGTAAGTGGCATGGAATGGTTTGTTTTCCATCCTTTATTCCTTAGTGTGTAAAGCAAAAAAAAGGATATGCGAAAGACATATTTCAGCCCGAAAGGAAACCATAAGCTGATGCTTTTATATTCATAAATAAAATATTATTTATACGTATGTATAATTATTAATCCCGTTAATGCATTGTTGTTGTTGTTCTGATGTATTCGAATCCGTTAAGAAAATTTCTTAGCTCATTATGAGAGTAACAAGAAAGGTACTTTTTAAATACAGTATTGCCAACAGTAGCGGCAAAAAAACGCCCGGATGGACGAACATGGACTCGAATAATGGACAGGCAAGAAGGATATTAGTGATAGTGAAGGAGATTTGTTTCGTGAGTCCTTCGAGTATATTCTGCTTCGCACAAGGATTTACTTCGGCAACAATAATTTCATTATGCCAGCCACTTGCTAAACGTTTTTATCTTTCAGGAGCAATTTCTTTTAGAATTTTTCCACTCAAGCACAAGTATCTTAGTATTTATTTATAAAGATGTACGTAGCTTCATATATTTCTTTATCTCTTTGTCCATTTATTGTGCTCCCTTTTTTCTACCGCTATCTGCACTTTAAAGTTGGATCTTATTTTTTATTTATAAATTTTTATTGCTCAGTAAAGTTAGGCAGAGGGAAAACCAACTAATAATAGAAGGGATATATCTAGCTTTTGGGAATTATATTTATTATTGTGAAGTTTCCCTTATCCGGGATATAATGTGCGATATACACTTGTATACCTATATACGTATGTATAGGAAGAACAAAAGATAAGTTAAGACGTGTTATATGAAGCATGAGAATGGGAGCTTGCGAGAAACTTGATGTTAAGACCTTATAGCTATACAAAGATATTTTTTTCAAGATTATGCTTAGGTGTAGTTACGGTAGAGTGATTTAGAATGCCCTGGAAACAGATTGGTCAAACTGACATTTTTTTGACAAATCAATATGGAACAAATAATAAACAAAAATAAAAAACAGGACACGATTAATGAAGAAAATAAAATGGTCAATGTATTTGTGTATTTATAAATAAATGATGAAGATCATAATAAATCTTGCGAAACAAACAAAAATACTAACCAGACTAATTATTTTTTGATTTTGTTTTATAAAACAAGTGCGTTTTCAAAGTTTAAACTTTAAACAGAGTCAACGGAAAATCAATAGGAGTGAACAATTTTTTTTTTGAAAAATTAAATTTATTGCCTAGAATAAAATAGAAATAACTATAGAAATCTAAAGGCCTTCGTAAATACGCGGGGCAATGTGAAACTCCTCTGAACTATTCCAAACGTGCATAGGGTTTCGACATGGAGATGCGCTATTATGTGATTTCTTCAATCTCGTTCTAGAGCAGATTGTGCGCAGGGCTGGCGTTAACATAGAGGGTACTATATTCAACAAATGTGTGCAACTGTTGTGGTATGCGGACGCTATAGACATTATTGGCCGTTTCTAATGTTCTGTACCAAAGTCATCCATGGATGTTGAAGATCAAGCGACCTTTGAAGTAAAATAAGATATAAGATCAAGTATATGATATCAAAAAACAAACAAACATCTGTCCACCGATGAGGGCAAAACGTCAATTTTGATAGCAAGATCTTCGAGGCAGTTAAGGAGTTCATCTACGTCGGAGTTAATATAAACTTCACGAAAAATACCTTAGTGGAGATCCGAATTCCTTTTGTCGCAACTCCGGTGTTCTATGTTATTTATTTTTTTTTCAACCAAACTGAAAGAAGATGTCACCTTAACACTTTTTTTTCGAACAAAACAAGCGTTCTGCCAGGAAAACTATTTTTGTCATAATTGGTGCGTCTGATAAATACATAAATGTTCCCACCATAACACCAACATATGCTCGTGCCGGCTATTTTATAATTTTACAAATGATTATTCTATTAATAAAAATGTAAGCTTTAATGGTAACAATACAGGGTGTTCCCTTATTTGTCAAGAATATTTTGAATATGATTCTTGGGTTTATTCTAAGAACAAAATTATTTTACAGTATGGGTCTATCTCCAATGTAGGCATAATTTTTCGGGTATTTAATATTTTAGGTTAGGTTAGGTTAAAGTGGCTGTCATTTAAAGCATCTGACACACTTAGACCAGTAGAGGTCCATTGTGATACCACGATCTAATAGGGAACAAAAAGGTTCCCTACTAGTTTAAACCATTTCGAGCTTCTGATGAAGTGAAGGAGACTTTTAATGCCTGTGTTGATGAGATCGTTTGGTTCATTATAGAAATAGTGCCCTAGATGAAATTTGCGTCTGCGAGAGAGAGAGCAGCGCATGTACAAAGAAGGTGTGGGAGGTTTTCCTCTTCCTCCTCGACCAAGCAACTCCTGCAGAAATCGTTTGATAGTACACCGAATCGTGCGGCGTGTCTACCTATGAGACAGTGTCCAGTTATGACACCTATTGCGGAGCTGATCTACTACTACTGAGGGACAGCAAGCAATTTGACCGTTTTAAAACTAGTTTGGGCCAGATTCGTTTGGCCGCCAAACAAGTGTTAAGCCATCTTGTATTTGATTGTTCCAGAGCAATTCGCTTCAGCATAAGTAGACTAGTATAGCTATAGGCAAGATAGGCATTTCCGTTCCAATTATGGTAAGTTCGTCGGCTTTACAATTCCCCGGAATATCTCTGTGTCCCGGCAACCAGAATAGGTGAATATTAAACTGTTTGGCCATCTCCATCATAGACTTGGACTGTAATGGAGTTTAAAGAGACTGCACTGCGAGGGATTTTAAAGCAGCCTGACTATCTGAAAAGATGTGGATATCCGAACTAGATATCACGTTTTCTTTAAACCAAGACAATACTTCCTTTATCGCCAGAATTTCCGTTTGGAGTACGCTACAATGGTTTTGTAGGCGAAAGGAGAGACTAAGGTTTAGTCTACCTGAGTATACACTCCACCACCCACTCCGTTTTCGGTTTTCGATCCATCAGTATGAAATGGAGGGAATGGTGACATCAAAGTTTTCATCGAAAACCAGCACGGGAGTTATGTAGTCGGAGTGACTTGAGAATGTTCCGAATAAGTTCAGAATGATGGTGTGGCCAAGAGAGTTATCGGTCCATTGAGAGATGGCTTTGAGACGTACGGCTGTGCTCGCGGCCATTAATGTTGCGGAAGGTGTCGAGCGGAGGGCTCCGCTGATGCACATACACGCTGAACGCTGCACTTTGCTTAGTTTATCGCGATTTGTCGCTTTATCTAAGGCCGTCCACCATACAGTCACCCGGAAGTGGGGTCTAATGACCGCAGTATATAGCCAGTGAGTGATTTGTGGAGACAAGCCCCATTTGTTCCGTCATGGCTTTCTTACAAGAAAAGAGAGCTACTGTGGCTTTTTTTTACTTTTGCCTCTATATTAGGTTTCCAACTTAATTTTTTATCTAAAATAAGACCCAGGTATTTAGCTTCATATGAGAAAGTAAGTGGAACACCTTTGATCGATGGAGGGTCTAGTTGAGGAATTTTCTATTTGCTTGTGAAGAGGACTAGTTCAGTCTTGTGGGGATTTAGTCCTAGTCCACAGCGATCTGTCCATTTGAGTAGCTTATTGAGAGCTGTTTGGATGAGTTCTACTAGAATTTGAGGATGCTTTCCTGATACGGCAATGGCAATATCGTCAGCGTATGCAATCAATTTGAATCCCTCTTCTTCTAGGTCTATTAGCAGCTCATTGCCTACTCTATTCCATAGAATTGGAGATAGGACTTCACCTTGTAGGGTACCTCTGCTGACTGACCTTCTTGTAGTAAAGCTACCTAGTTCCGCATTTATAATTCTGCTTTTCAGCATGAAACTAATCAGGTCACCAAGTGAGATATCTACGTTGAGATTCTGCAGTGTCTTTGCTATTGCAGCGCTGTCGACATTGTTGAAAGCGTCTTCTTTATCTACGAATACAACTAAAGTGTACTCTTTGTGATCTAGGGAGATCGATGGTGCGTACCAAGGCAAAGTAGCGTCCTGCTTCGAGTCACCATTAGTCTCTAGTTTGACACCAACTGACCAAGTCTTTTGCTGATTCTCCTAGCATTCCGCAAATCGCGAGCGCATTTTGATTTATTTGGGGAGGAGAGAGGATGTCTCGTAGTAGTTGTAGCAAACTCTTTTTTTAAGAGTGTCTTACCACTGAAGTAAGGTTTATTGATAGTATTGGGTTGCTCCGCATACTGTGCCAGGCTTGAGAGCTCTTCCGCCACTAAAAACCTTAGTCATAAAATGCCTATATTTTGGTCTACCCTGATCAATGGTAAAGAAAATTGTTCTGCTAATACGAATGATAGAAACTTTGTTAAGGATTTTATTTCAAAACTGCATTTAAATAAAGTTGATATCTTATTGAGGTCCTCAGATTATCTTAGCAGTAAATTTTTCTACAATCGCTCCATTTTCATTGCTCCATCAAAATGCTGTAAGAGTATAGTATGGACCTGTACTATACAGATCGCGGTAAAAGTTTTGTAGAGAGGCGAAAAATCATTTTACGCAATTAAATTAAATTAAATAATTAATAAATAATGAGAAAAATATGATGCAGAGTCCAGTAAGGGAGGTTTAGATAATTTATGTTTGAGGAGAAAAATTCTTGTGATCGGATCCATTTCTAGAGTTAAGGTCAGGTGGGCCAGAAAATTTAAGAGGAAAATTTCTAAATCGTTGTCTTTTTGGTAAGCCAGTTTTGGCAAATAGATAACTTGATAGGTCTTCTTTATTAATCTATTGTTTTCCGAAAACACGGTATTTGCAAACCCAAGTTTCAAGGAGTAGTTTCCAAAGTCTCGGTCGGGTCGGTATTCTAGCGTTGTACGGCACATATGTTTAAAAAACGTTACTTTTCAAGGTCAATTTTCTCCGGAAAATTCAAACTAAACATATGATTTTACTATTTCTTTTAATGAAAATAAAAACAAAAATCACCAACAAGTTTGCGGAAAAACCCATAGATTTTATGATACTTGGGAAAACAAGCTGCTGGTAAAATTAAACACAATTTTTTTACTTAAACTAATATCTCAAGGCTATGAATAAATAAAATGCATGACTAGATTTAATTTAAAAAAAAAATCAAATGCCTAAAATTGCAGTCTTATTTCAAAAATGTATGAATCTATGCAAATCAAGTATAAAAAATCGTTTAGCTTGTATACAAGAAATTTCTTTAAAATCTTTCTGAAAGTAAATTGTAATGTCAATTTCAAGTACATATTTTAAAATATGCTTTTTAGAAATAATGTGAAAAACTAATCCTTCGTTTTTAAGATATTAAATTCAAAAACAAAATTTAACAACATTTTTTACGATCGTTTGGAGCTAAGAAAAAATTTCAATTTCACTTTTATTGTATCGGGGAAGAACATTAAATAGTAACGAAAATATATATGTATGTATATCTATAGCCTAACCGGCTCGGCCGAGTTTCTTTAATAAATTATTATTTAATGCTAAAGGTCGATAAAAGCCAAAATATATTTTTTTATTCAAAATTTTTCAATTTTTTTGGATTATTTGATATTTTGATAAATTATTAATTAAATAATTAAAATGTATTTTATTAAATACTAACAATTATTTGCATATCCTTTTTTTTTTTAATTTTAAGGAAAATTTAGTACACAAAAAACATGTTTCAGTGTGTCTGTATGTCTGTACCTCTCACTACAGCCTAAACCACTGGACCTATTTCTTTCAATGTCGGTAGTTAAGGGTCTTCGGTGATTCCCTAGAGGATAAATTGAAATTTTTTTTTTTAGCTCCAAGACTAACGGTACCCCCCATACACCGGTAATGCATAATCTTATTTATCTCGAAAGCGGCTCTAACGATTTTGATAAAAAAAAAATTAAGTGTGATATTATGAACATAGGCTACATTTTTGCCAAACAAAAATTCTGGGTACAGTTGATAAATGAATTAAATAAATGAAATGAAAAAAATGAAATGAAAAATGTTATTAGGGGTACCTGCCATAGACCCGTTTTTTTTTTTTTTTTGATTTTCGACTTTCTCATTAACGGCACTAAGGATCTTAACCCAAAATTTTTAGCAGGAGTCCACTTAAGTTTAAAATAATATTGTGTATAAAAATATTTGTTGGATTTTTTTGAAAAAAAAAAAAATTTAAATCAATATCTTCAAAACCTATGATTTTTTTTTGAAATTATTTCCTAAAATCAATATTATTTAATACATAAAATGCGCATCCCACATTTTTTTCTTGAAAAATTTTAAAGAAATTTCTTATATAAAAAATTTATTTATTTAATAATAAAACGATTTTTTAAAGTTTATTTGCATAAATTCATACTTTTCCGGAAACCAGATGGCAATTTTATGCATTTGAACATTATTACCTCATTAAATCCATGTTTTATATTTATAAAATGTATCTTAAATTCCAAAGTACTTATACATAAGAGCAAGTTTGTGCGATCCAGTAGTGCATTTTATTTTGTCTATAATTCAAGTTAAATATAAAAATAAAACTAAAATATAACTGAGAGTACTTACCATAGAAGATTTTTTTTCGATTTTTGACATTCTTATTATAGACATAAAAGACTTAAATGTAATTTCTTACATAACATTGCATATTAATAATTAAAAATAAATATTCTTTAAATTTAATGAAAATTTGATAACTTAAAAACCGGTCATTAACTTTTTTTTAATATTTAATTTTTATTTGCACAACAATAAAACTTAAAATGGCATACCAACATTTTTTTTATTAAAAATTGTACTCGTATGTGCAAAACTTATTTGAACGATTAAAAATTTTTATTTTTGAATAAATTCATATGCTTCTGCCAATTAGTTTTTAGCTACAACTATACTTAAAAATTGTTTAAACATTTTAAAAACTTATAGTGAACATTTTCTATTAGTAACATCTATTATACTTATTGAACAACCTGGTATATTTCGAGGTCTCTTAAGCATAAGAACAAGCTGCATTTTATTTTAATTGAAAAATTAATTAATCAAAAATCCGCAAAAATAAAAAGTTTATAGACAAACTTTGAAAATCGGATTACCATAAATGGAAATTAAATGCATCTTTAAAAAGCTTATGATATTTTATAAACAGAATATTCGGTGTTCCTAGTTTCTAAGGCTTATAATGTATTTTTCTTTTGCTATTTTTTTGACAACACTGGTTTTGACAGCGCACGCACTTTTCGTGTTTTGTGTCACTGTCAAACATCTTCAGTTTGGTCTATAATTTAACAATGAATCGTCTTACAAATTTTTGAATTTTATTATCAAAATGCGTGCTCTGTTAAGAAAGTTCATCGTGCACTTCTTCCATTTTACGGTCAGTTTAATAGACCTACTGAGGTGGTTATTCGGGCTATTGCGACTAAATTTTTGGTGAATGGGCTCTCGAAAATTTGGCCGAAGATCAACTTTTTTATCGAAAAATTGTGTTGAGTGACGAAGCTCATTTCTGGTAGAATGGATACGTGAACAAGCAAAACTGCCGTTCTTGGAGTGAAGAACAGCCAGAAGCATTGCAAGAGCTACCAATGCATCTAGAAAAAGTTACTATTTGGGGCGGATTATGGGCTGGCGGAATCATTTTTCTTCAGAGATGATGCGAATCGCAACGTTACTGGGAATGGTGAGCGCTACCGTAGGATAATAACAAACTTTTTTTGCGCAAAATGGAAGAGCTTGCCTTGCATGACATGTGGTTTCAATAAGACGGTGCCAATTGAGAGACGAGTTCGATGAACAGTGTGATGCTTCTTTTCCTTAGGCTGAGGTAAGCTCGCCGGACTCCAGGGTCGTCTCGAGAAAGCACGAAACTCGAGTATAGATAGTCAACCAAACTGCTCTCTCCAAATGAAAAATAGATTTTCCTCTTTCAGATTTTATTTTATTAATCCAATAAAGCGGCTTAAGACTAAACAATATGATACCTATAGATAATACTACCTATTATATACGAACTTAATCATACGATCAAGAGCCCATCGACACCGGAAGGGTGAAGGGGAATAACTTAAGAATACGGCAAGAGACCGTCGACACCGGAAGAGTGAAGGGGAGTAATTGAATAATACAGCAAGTGCCCGTCGACACCGGAAGGGTGAAGGGGAATAGCTTAATAATACGGCAAGTGCCCGTCGACACCGGAAGAGTGAAGGGGAATAACTTAATAATACGGCAAGTGCCCGTCGACATCAGAAGGATGAAGGGGAATAGCTTTAATAATATGGCAAGTGCCCTTCGACATCAGAAGGATGAAGGGGAATAGCTTAATAATACGGCAAGTGCCAGTCGACATCAGAAGGATGAAGGGGAATAACTTAATAATACGGCAAGTGCCCGTCGACATCAGAAGGATGAAGGGGAATAACTTTAATAATACGGCAGGTGCCCATCGACATCAGAAGGATGAAGGGGAATAATACGGTGTTTTGTTGTTACCACACAGCACTCTATGGAGCAACGGCCCATCGACTCTTAGTAGAGAAGGGGAATATCGGGGGAAACTTGTGCTTCTGTATTATAAGGTAAAAACCTTAATCAACTTCGGCGAGCAAGCTTCGAATTTCTTTGGATTTCTTGGGTCCATAAGGCAATTCTCCTGCAGGAACCAACTGTGAACTCTATAACGATGAACCACAATATCGCATATATTTTGTTTTTGTATTTCGGCTGCGTGTTGGCGTTGGTTATTTCACTTGGTGGGTATGCAGATGGAGGTTGATTGGTGTCGGTCGGTCGTAGGAGTGTGACGCTTCGTTACAACAGTTTATTTCATATTTGGGGCTGGTCAATTGGCCGCCTAGATTGTGCAATTTAACGGCTCTATACTTTTTTTTGTGGGGCTATGTTAAGGCTCATGTCTATAGCGACAAGCCCGCCTCGATTGACCCAATGGAAGCCAACATTGAGGCATTTATTCGTGAGATACCGGCCGAAAGAGTATGCCAAAATTGGAATAAGCGGATGGACCATTTGAGGCGCAGTCGCGGCTAACAGTTGCATGAAATAATCTTGAAACATTAAACTATATCGACCGTGCTATCGATTTAAATAAGGATTTCATGCATTTTTCTGAATTTTATGTGTTTTTTTTTTTTTAATTTGCGATAGCTCTTAAATTTCTCGTTACCTTATATTTAATTTGGAATTTTCCACAAATTTTAAAACTAAAGTATTGAAATTAAATAGATAGATTGTTGCTTGCAATATTAATATTAAAAAATAATAAATTAAATAAATAATAAATTAAATTAAAAAAAAAAAATGTCTGATCGTATAAAGATCGATTGGTTATTTTGTTTAAATTAATTACTCGGTAGTATTATTTCCATTAAAAAATTAAAGAATATTGTGAATTTTTTTACATTGTAGAAATAGACGAGTGAATAAATTTAGGACTTCATCGGACCGATCTTCTTGGCAAAGAAACTACACAGCGAGGGAATTGCAGCAAGTTACAAAATATTATTTATTTGAATTTTTATAATGCAAAACTATCGGCACGAAACTGTGGAGTTGTTTTTAATGTTTTCGGTTATCTTAAAACTAGAAAAACGTTTCTTTTATAACTACTAAAAACCTCAATTTTTAAAAATGAAATAAAAGTCCTTAAATAATTCAGTTATAGAATAAACAAGATGAATGCAAATTAAACTTACCTCCAGCCGGTGCAACACAATAAAACAGATGGGCAATCATAAGAGCCCTAAACGGGGCAGTGATTCTCATGACGACTGTTGCAATAGCGATTCTGCTTGGTAAAGTAGAACGCTATGATTTGAACGCAATCTTAGGATTCTTCGTTGCCATTCGAATAGGACGACGACGCTGATGAATTATTCGTAACTAAAACAATGGGGCGCATTGATCAATATTATTGTTATTATTTATTTTAGATATTCTATTATTTTATTTTTTTTTTTTGCAGTGTTCTAGGATGGTATTTAAGGTATTACTTCACTTTCATTACTATTTACTTATTTAAATTAATTATATATGCAAATTCATTTTATTAATTTTTTCTTATTTAATATTACATATATCTTTGTTGTATTCAATTTCGACAGACTATTTAATTTTTGGCTTTGGATATTTTTTTATTATTATTATTATTATCGTGCAAAAATTTATCTTTTTTTAGTTATTTTAGAAACTGTTGATTTTTTCATATGAAGAGAGTGTGTGAATGTAATGCTTTCTTCATAACGTTAGTGGTGATGATCTGAAAATAAAAAATATAGACATAGTTAATTTAAATTTTGTAAGAACTTTCATAAAAATAAAATAAAATACTAAATGTATGTATGTACATCTGTACATAGGTATACATTTTAGTTCACACTAAGAAAATATTTTCAAAAATTCATTGAAAAGTAAAAGTATTAAAATGAGATAGATAAATAAAATTAAAAAAAAAGAAGATAACAATATAATAAAAAGAAAACAAAATTATACATTTTAAAAATAAAGTAAAAATGTGTGATTAAATATATAAGAACGTTTTATTAACCTTTTTAAATTTTTGTAATTTAAAAAAAAGTTGTATAGGGATTTTCAAATGGTGAGGATAGATTTTGGTGGCTTGTGGTGGCCATTTTACTTTAGTGGCATATGTATGTAAAATATGTTGTTCATTATTTAGTTATTGATGTCAAATCACCATGGCAACCAACAAGGTTAAATAGCAAGTCCAAAATGAATGCTCGTTAGTGCAAAGGCTAGGCGCGATGTGCCAATTTTACAGTTGTTGTGGTGGCCCTTTACAGTCGACTCTTCAACGTTTGATGGCCAAATTTGAGAGATTATTGTATTAATTTGAATAACCCCTCACACACTATCTACCTTTGTAAATGCTTGGGAAACAAAGAAAGTTTTCCATTCGGAATGGGAAACAAAGAAACATTTCAAAGCGTCCACACCAAAAAAAAAAAAACCTAAAATTTCTCAAATGTTTCTGAAATGTTTTTTAAACAAATGGGAAACATTTCAAAAACGTTTTTTCAAACAATGTTTCCTCAAATGTTTCTTTGGTGTGGACACACCTTAAGAATTATCATTCGACAAAAAAGGTCTGTGTAGGTAGTTAATAAAATAAAATACACGAACTTGCTCTTATGTTTAAGAGAATTTTAAGAATGGGTGATATTAGTGAAAAATATTCAAAAGCAAAAGAATAATGAACTAAAAGGCAAGAACAAACATTTTAAATCGTTCTAGTGGCTTTCTTAAAACATAACTTTTTCTATATAATGTATGTATGTATACTGTTCGCTAATTCTTAATTATTGTGTTAATAGAAATTTAATTCAAAATAAAAACACTGACTGATTTTTTGGGAAAACTAATTTAAGAAAAAAATTTTGAAATTTTTCAAAAATCATGAAAATATTCTTTTTTTGTTAAGTTTTAACATTGCATATTTTAAAAAAATTTGTTTGTTTATTCTGTATACAAAGTTTAATTTGAACTCGTGATACCCACAGTAAGATTAGAGGTCATTATGGCACGTGGAGAGTCTAAGCGTATTGATTTTCAAACCGGCAACCATTCCTGTCTGCGTGTTATCAGAAATGAAGGGTACTTAAATTTTTTGCCAATTCCGAACGGTTAGCATTTTTCATGATGAAAGATACTCACTTCCTCGCAAAAGGTAGTTACAACCCTGACAAATAATTTGGCATGTCAGTCCAACACACTGACTAACTAACAAAAATGAGAAAGTCAAAACTCAAAACAATAGTTTCATTGAAGGATCTGTCAGTTATTTCTTAGTTTCAATTTCTTTTATTGAATAATAGATGTATGAAAGTAGAATGCAATGGTGGCACGCACTTCCCCTTATGTAAAAGACTAACAGTTTACAAAAAAAAATGTTATCGGAGGAAGATATCCCTAACCATACAACTAATTTTTAAAATTATTAAAACACCTCCTTTAGTAGTTGAAGCTAAATAAAATGCACGACTGGATCGCACGAACTTGCTCTTATGTAAAAGTACTTTGGAATTTAAGATACATTTTATAAATATAAAACATGGATTTAATGAGATAATAATGTTCAACTGCATAAAATTGCCGTCTGGTTTCCGGAAAAGTATGAATTTATGCAAATAACACTTAAAAAATCGTTTTATTATTAAATACATTTTTTATATAAGAAATTTCTCTAAAATTTTTCAAGAAAAAAATGTGGGATGCGGATTTTAAATATTTAATAATATTGGTTTTAGGAAATAATTTCAAAAAATAATCGTTCATAGGTTTTGAAGATATTGATTTAATTTTTTTTTTAAAACCCAATAAATATTTTTTCGAATATTTTTATATACAATATTATTTTAAACTTAAGGGGACTACTGCTAAAAATTTTGGGATAAAATCCTTAGAGCCGTTAATGAGAAAGTCGAAAATTAAAAAAACGGGTCTATGGCAGGTACCCCTAATAACATTTTGCCCCAAAATGTTTTTTGACCAAAATGTAGTCCATGTCCATAATATCACACTTCATTTTTTTTATCAAAATCGTTAGAGCCGTTTTCGAGATAAATAAGATATTGCATTACGGGTGTATGGGGGGTACCGTTAGTTTTGGAGCTAAAAAAAAAATTTCAATTTCTCCTCTAGGGAATCACCGAAGACTCTTAACTACCGAGATTGAAAGAAATAGGTCCAGTGGTTTAGGCTGTAGTGAGAGGTACAGACATACAGACACACCGAAACATGTTTTTTGTGTACTAAATTTTACTTAAAATTTTTGTAAAAAAAATTGATATGCAAGTTATTAGTATTTAATAAAATACATTTTAAAACGTAATTTAAAAATTTTATCGTGTATGGGTTTTCAAGATATTGAATTTTCAAAAAAAAAATTTTATTATTTTTTTAAAAATCCAAAAACTATTTTTTCGAAAAAATTTTTAGTTTATATTTTTTCAAATGCAAAGCAGCTCCTGCATAAAAATTTTGGTTAAAATCGTTAGAGCCGTTGGTGAGAAATTCGAAAATCAAAAAAACAGTTCTATGACAGGTACCCCTAATAACATTTCCCCCCAAATTTTTTTTTGACCAAAATATAGTCCATGTCCATAATATCACACCTAATTTTTTTTATCAAAATCGTTAGAGCCGTTTTCGAGATAAATAAGATATTGCATTACGGGTGTATGGGGGGTACCCTTAGTTTTGGAGCTAAAAAAAAAATTTCAATTTTTCCTCTAGGGAATCACCGAAGACTCTTAACTACCGAGATTGAAAGAAATAGGTCCAGTGGTTTAGGCTGTAGTGAGATATACAGACATACAGACACACCGAAACATGTTTTTTGTGTACTAAATTTTACTTAGAATTTTTATAAAAAACATTGATATGCAAATTATTAGTATTTAATAAAATACATTTTAAAACGTGATTTAAAAATTTAATCGTGTATGGGTTTTCAAGATTTTGAATTTTCAAAAAAAAAATTGTATTATTTTTTTAAAAATCCAAAAACTATTTTTTCGAAAAAAATTTTAGTTCATATTTTTTCAAATGCAAAGTAGCTCCTGCATAAAAATTTTGGTTAAAATCGTTAGAGCCGTTCGTGAGAAATTCGAAAATCAAAAAAACCGTTCTATGACAGGTACCCCTAATAACATTTCCCCCCAAATTTTTTTTTGACCAAAATATAGTCCATGTCCATAATATCACACCTAATTTTTTTTATCAAAATCGTTAGAGCCGTTTTCGAGATAAATAAGATTTTGCATTACGGGTGTATGGGGGGTACCCTTAGTTTTGGAGCTAAAAGAAAAATTTCAATTTCTCCTCTAGGGAATCACCGAAGACCCTTAACTACCGAGTTTGATGAAAATACCTCCGGTAGTTTAGGCTGTAGTTCGAGGTACAGACATACAGACATACAGACATACAGACATACAGACAGACAGACGGAATTGTCAGACCCACTTTTTTCGTCTTCGCTATCATCGTAATGTCAACTTTGATCAAAATCTCGAGTTCGATTTTTTTTCCAAATGCAGAACTTGCCCTATAGTACCTATATCGCAAGTAAAAATATACTAGTTTATGCAAGAACAAAAATTATAAGTTGTTGTGGAGGTACCTGGAAAAAATACTTTTATATGATGAATTCTTAAAACATTTAAAGAAAAAATGTTGGTACGCCAACTTAGTATTGTACGAATAAGAATTTAATTCCAAAAAAAAAATTATTGACCGATTTTCAAAACAAATTTTTTGTAAAGTTTTGAAATGCAATGTTTTTCAAACTTTTCCGCAGCTTTTCTATAAAAAATATAATTAAAATCCGATAATGAGAAATTCGAAAAAATGATTCCAAAAAAAATTTTTTTTTTTTTCAAAAATTCAAAAAATATTTTTTTTTTTAAGTTTTGAAATGCAATGGATTTTAGGCTTTTTAGAATCATATCTTCAAAAAATTTTATTAAAATCCGTTATATCGATAATGAGTACATAATTCAAAATTTCAAAAAAGTTTCTATGGTAGGTACAAGCTGTAATATCTTAATTTCTATTTTTTTGTTATTAAAATCGTTAAAATTAATTGAAAAAAAAAAATGTGTATCAAAATTCTAGGCGCCGTTTTCAAGAAAAATACGATTTTTCAAAGTCATTTTTTGACATTTGTATGGTGGGTACCTTTATTTTTAGGTAAAATAAAACTTTTTTTCGTACATCTTGTAGATTATGTTGATAAACTTTTATTTATCAAGTTGCAAAAAAATCTAATATAAGGTTTTCGAAATATTGAGTTTTAAAAAAAAAATTTGACATTTTTTTTTAAGATCAAAAAAAAAAATTTTTTTTGAAAATTTGAATACACAATTCTATTTAAATTTTTGGGGAACTTTGGCAAAACAAAAATGATCAAAATCCATTGTACGATTTTTGATAAAATCAAAAACTAATAGTTCTTTTCCAATCAGTACCTAGCTTTAAGTAAATAAAATTTTTTTGTATCCTTTTTTTTTCAAATCTGTCGAGCAGCTTTTGAAAAAAAAATATTTACAAAATTTCGAAAAAAATTCGTATGGCAGGTACCGTTATTTTTGGTTAAAAAAAAAAGAAAAAACGTGTGGGGGGAAAAAATTAAAAATTATATCTACTAAGTTTGAAGAAAATCGGCCGAGCCGTTTAGGCTGTAGTCGAACCGACAGACAGACAGACAGACAGAATTGCGAGACCCACTTTGTTAGTCTTCGCTATCATCGTAATGTCAACTTGATCAAAATCTCGAGTTCGATTTTTCTTACGAATGCATACCTTGCCTTATATAGTACCTATAAGTCGCAAGTAAAAATATAGGGCCTTACCAACAATCAAATTAAGCGACGACTTTAATATTTGAGTGAAATGGACCATTATGTAAAGAGCTCTAGAAAGTTAGCCATACATGTTATGAACTTAATATTTATGTGAGCTCTAAATTATGAACCAGTTTTTGTACGGAACCTAAAAAATAAAATGTAGCATATATGGTTAATTATATAGAGACCATTAAATAATGCTTCATTTCCCTCAAATATTAAAGTCGTCTCTAAATTTGATTGTTGGCACCGCCCATAGGCTAGGCAATAAACTTTAAATGCTTGTACGAGTAACTCAAATGTTTAAAAATGTCGCTTAACACCTTCATCCTTTCAGCGCTTCAATTGCTAGATGACAATTAAATCTTTTTATTTAATTATTTTTTCGTTCAAAAATATTGAATATACATATTCCCTGTGAAATGTCGATTGATATAAATTAATTGGAAACAAAAATAAATACCTCCTTTAAAAATGGCTAATAGCTTAAAATAAAATACTGCCCTCTGGAAGCTCTAATAAAATAAACGGACGATATCTTTTCAAATGCAAAAAACGCCGGTTGCTTTTAAATTCTTATTATAACTATTATTATTAATAGTGTTTAGAAAGTGTGAAGAAATGTCAGAAATAAGAAACAAAAAATCAAGGAAAAAGTGAACGGTTTTTTTTTTTAATTAATTTTAGTATAATTTGTATATTAAATTAATTGGATGGAAATCTTAAACAATTTTATTGTAAGGGTATATTAAATGATACTTCTCTGCAATTTTCTTATCTTAAAGGAGTTCCTAAGTTCGTGCTAAAAACTGAGGAAACACACATTTTACAACTTTTAATTCGTAAGTGTCAAACTGTCATAATATGAAACCATTTTAACTCAAAGAAATTGTTAGAAATAAAATGAATTGTTAAAAATTGTCTTTTTAACCTAGAATAGTATCACACTTAACTAGTTTCTACACCTTAAATCTTACTAACTCATCTAAAATGTTGAAATTTTTTTATTAATAGATATAGTCGACAGTGTTGTTCCATGTAGTATGTAGACAAAAAATGTAGACTACACGATTGTCTACGTGTAGACAATTCAACGTATACAATTCCTGATTGTCTACATGCCAATGTCAACAATGTAGACAACGTAGACATTCAATTTTTCTTATTATGTTTCGTCTAATAAATCAGAGCTTGAGCCAAAATCATTGTCATCAATCAAAACAATCATAGAGACATCGCCGGATTAAGATGTCGCAGGTGATTGGGATTTCTTACAGGCATTGCTTTCGTAAATGAATGTGAAGGCATTATTATTAGGATATGAATATGCTTTTTTTAACAAATTTTTATTACCTGTGCAGCATTTTGTAGATTTTTGTTGCACACTGTACAATATGCTACAAATTTGTTATTGTTTTCCATTAAAGAAAACCTAGGTGATCGAAACCTTTATTTTTTCGTCGAACAATATTTAAATGAAAACTCAAATTAACACCTGAAATTTTTTTAAATGAAGTAAACAATGTGACAGAGAAATCAAGAATGACAGATTGGCTGGCATGCTTTGTCTACATTGTCGACACCATAGTCGACATTGTCTACATTGTCGACACCATAGTCGACATTAACTACATTGTCTACATTGTCGACACAATTGTCTACGCATTAATGTAGACAATCAAAGTCGACACGTAGAGGAACAACACTGATAGTCGATATTGTAAGAGTGCTATTCTGAAAGTAAAAAGCTTAAACTGGTAGAAAATATATTTAGTACGAGTAAATCAAGAACTTTCCGTACATAATGATTGGTTTTAATTTTAATTATTCGCTGAATAGCGGTAAAAACCGGCATCCATAAAATATGCATTGAAATGTTTTCATGATTGACATAGAATAAATATGTTTTAAGTGAGATGCGGCTTATTACAGTTTTGATATTTAAAGTGCTTAAGTGTAACAATTAATTTTAGTTACGATTCATTCTCTACCATGGGCATGCAATATTATGTGTTGCTTTTGGATAGATAAAAATATAATATAAGTATGTAATTTATTTTGTATTCTAAACCAAATTTCCCGTACAGACCACAACGTGCGGAGTGGCCCAACCAACCGTGAATAATATATGGGTAGCATTAAAAATATAATGGTCAAAGCTTGGAAAATTGTTAAAATTGTGAAAAGATTTGGGTTTTTTGAAACAACCCGGTTTGGTTGTTTCGTTGTTTGTGCAACGCCACAACGAGATTTTTTGGTTTTTTGTTTTTGTCAGAGCCCATTTTCGAGGTTTGCTTCTAACACATACCAAAATGAAGGAGATCTATGCTAAAGCTTTAGTTTGAGGCATACAAACAAACGATGAGAGAAAGTTGCAATTTTAGTACAACAATTCTTTGGACCTATACGAACACTCAGAAAATAAAATGCACGACTGGGTCGCACGAACTTGCTCCTATGTAATCGACTGGGAATTTTAAAAACGAATGTTATTAGAGAAAATTGTTCATAAGGATAAAATTAATTTTTAAATTCTTTTAGTAGTAACAGAATGCTATGCAAATATGAATTTATGCAAGAACAAAAATTATAAGTCCTTGAAGTGGTTTCTTTAAAAGAAGCTTGTATATAAAAACTTTTTAAAAGCTTTTTAAGAAAAAAATTTGGTACCCTAATTTAAAGTTTTTATTATTGTCCGAATAAAAATTAAATTTACGAAAAGAAATATTGACCCGTTTCGGAGATATCGAATTTTCAAAAAAAAAAAAAGAAAAAAATAGATTTTTTTTTCAAAAATTCAAAAAATATTTATTTTAAAGTTTTGAAATGCAATGTGTCTTAGACTTTTTAGAAGCTTCTCTATAAAAATTTTCATTAAGATCCGTTGTGTGGATAATGAGAAATTCAAAATTCGAAAAAATGGTTCTATGGTAGGTAAAAGCTGTAATATCTTAATTTCGAAATTTTTTTTATTAAATTAAAGACCGTAAAAATTAATTGAAAGAAAAAAAATTTTATCAAAATTCTAGGTGCCGTTTTCGAGAAAAATACGATTTTTGAAAACCATTTTTTTTAATTTTTTAGCATTTGTATGGTAGGTACCTTTATTTTTAGGTAAAATAAAAAAATTTGTTTCACATTTTGTAGATCATATTGAGAAACTTTTATTTATCAAGTTTAAAAAAATCTAGCATGGGGTTTTCGAAATATTGAGTTTTGAAAAAAAAAATTTGAAGTTTTTTTTAAAAATCCAAAAAAAAAATTTCTGAAAATTTGAGTACACAATTCTATTTATGTTTTTGGGGAGCTTTAGCAAAAAAAAAATGATCAAAATCGGTTGAACCGTTTTTGAGAAAATCAAAAACAAAAAAAATGGTTCCATGGGGGGTACCCTCAATAACCATTTTTCGGAATTTTTTTTTCAACCAATACCTAGATTTAATTAAATGAAATTTTCCTGTATCTTTATTTTTAAAATCTGTTGAACAGTTTTTGAGAAAAAAAAAATGTTTATAAAATTTCGAAAAAAATTCGTATGGGGGGTACCGTTATTTTTGGTCTTAAAAAAAAAAGAAAAAAACGTGTGGGGGGAAAAAATTAAAAATGATATGTACCAAGTTTAAAGAAAATCGGCCGAGTCGTTTAGCCTGTAGTCGAACAGACAGACAGACAGACAGACAGACAGACAGACAGACAGAGAGACAGACAGAATTGCGAGACCCACTTTTTTAGTCTTCGCTATCATCGTAATGTCAACTTTGATCAAAATCTCGAGTTCGATTTTTTTTACGAATGCATAACTTGCCTTATAGTACCTATAAGTCGCAAGTAAAAATATCTTTAAAATAACGAACATCTCGTGTAAGATTAAACAAGTGATACTGCAAATATACAATCTGAAAAATGCAAAAAGATTTTTTGAGTTATTAGGCGACCATGGGGGAGTTATTTTAAATAATGGTAGGACTCGTGGAAAAATGGAAGGTGCTTTTACATCTTTATTAGAACAAACGGTTCATACGTTATTGATTATGGAGTTGCTTCATTGGGATTATTGAATCTTTTGCAGTTGAAGAAAAAATATGTTGGGATCACATGCCGAGAAATTTACGCTTGAAGAATCATGATTCGCAGAAAAAAAAAAACGATTTCACTACTTCCAATGTTGCAATGGAAAGACATTAAAAAAACATGCTTTTACCAGAAAAATAGATGCTTTTTTGTTAGAAAACTCAACGAGCCACAAAATATTCTGATAAACATCGATGATGACATAAATTTTATTAAAAATGCTATATATGCTTCAGATTTTCATCCTTTGCTCCTTGGAGCGATTACCACAAAACTTAAAGAAAGGTTATAAAAAAGCCATAAGTCTTACAAATATAATTGCGGCGATGCATATAAGAAAAATTACCCCATTGAGGGGTAAAATTTCGAAAAAGTTTTTTAAGATTTCTCTTATTCGGCTTATTTGGTCTCAATAATTTATTAATGAAAGACTTTCATTAATTTTCCCGACGTTTCGACTGAGGTTTCAGTCTTCTTCAGGGGCACTTTATTAAGCAAGAAAAATATAAAATAAAGTAAAAAACATATACAAACAAAGTTTTGAATTTGTTTTAGGATTGAACTTACAGTTTATAAGAAAGTTAATAAAATTTAATATTGAAAATTATAAAAAAAATATATTATTTGAATTTGTTACTTTTTTGAGCACTCCTTTATTAGAAGTTATGTCAACTAATGAAAGAAAATAAATACATATATGTTAAGGAAAGAAAGAAGCATATGAAAGAAAAGGATAGAATTATTTAAGTAGAGACTAAGGAACAATACACTGACGATATGTTTTGTGTATCCTGCTTCCTGTTCATGTTATTTTTGTTGTTCAAAATGTGTAGCGTTTCCAAAGTGTATCTCTTAGATGTGTGTTTCTCGACTTGAAGTATCTCCGTGTTTTTGAAATCCGGAACATGTTGGTTTTCTATGCTGTGACTGGCAAGCGCTGTTTTTTGAGAACTTTTCGTTTTAATATCCGACTTGTGATTGGAGATTCGTTGTTTTAATAGTTGTTTCGTTGTGCCGATGTAGCATAATTCACAATTCTCTGTCTCATTACCCAAACAGTTTATTTTGTATATAACATCTGTGCACTGGTCTTTTTCGTTCTTGGTCGTTAGTTTTGTAAATAGAGTATTCAGAGTTTTATTAGACTTGTATGCGATGCTGATATCTTTTGCATTATTCGCTATTGATTTCTTGAAACTTTCAGCTAATTTTGGTACATATACCAGGCTTTTGAAGAATCCGACTTTCTTATCTTTTTCAATGTTTTTTTTGTGATTTTTCTGGTGTCTTGTAAGCAATTCTCGAACAATGTTTTGCGGGTATCCGTTGTCAACAAGGATCTTGTTGAGTTTTTCTTTATTAGCCTGATGAAATTTTTGGTCACTTATCGTGAAAACTTTGCTAATAAGGTTTGAAGCCGTATTAATTATGATGTGTCTTGCTTGATTAGATCGAAAATTCACAATTCTTCCTGAGGCAGTGTCTTTTTGATACCAATCAAAAGAAAGTCGATGCATCTCACGATGTATTTTCACATCTAAAAACGCTATAGCACTTTTTTCCTCCTTCTCCACTGTAAATTGGATTTTTGGGTTGAAAGTATTGAGACACAAAAGTACTTTCTCAACTTCTCGATGATCCATTACTGCAAATATGTCGTCGACGTATTTTGTAACAAATCTCGGTGGATTATCAATCTTAGCGAAAGATTCCTCTAAAAGCGAATCTAAAACAAGATCAGCGATAGTGGGTGAAAGTGGGTTTCCCATTGGAACTCCATGAATTTGTTTATATAAGTTGTCCTTATATTGGAAAATGTTGTTGTCTTTCAGACAAAATTCCAAAATCTCTACAAATTTGTTCAAACTAAGATTTGTATTGTCACTAATCGTATTCCACTTCTTTTTTACGATATTAATAGCAACTTGTACTGGAATATTCGTGAAAAGTGACACCGCATCAAAAGAAATTAAAATTTCATCTTCACCTACTGTCAAATTCCTAGCTTTCTCAATAAATTCAAACGAATTTTTTACCGTGTACTTTGAATTGCGTGTAACACAATGTAAAATTCCTCCAATATATTTTGATAGTTCATAACAGGGAACCTTCATAGATGATAGAATAGGTCTTAGTGGTACATTCGGTTTGTGGATCTTGGGCAGTCCATAGATGGAGGGGAGCTGTGCCGTGTACGTAATCATGTTTGCTTTTTCTCTATCGTTTATTAATTTGTTTGTGTGTAGATATTTAACCCATTCGTTGTTTTTGTTTTGAAGAGAAGAAATTGGATTATTCCTTACTCCTCTGTAGGTGGAACGGTCTGATAATAAATCAAGCATTTTATCTTCGTACTCGCTTTTATTCATAGCCACAGTGACGTTGCCCTTATCCGCTGCGATGATAACAATATTCTTGTTTCTTTTTAGAAATATACTCGCCTCTTTGCTCACCTTAGACACATATTTGGCAAATTGGTCATTATTGTTGTTTCTTTCGAAAGAGTGTATCATATTACCAAACTTCGATCTCATCAATTCCTGCTCTCTTTCATCACCTACATTTCTAATCACTTCTTCACCATCAGCTATGAGTTGGAAGAGAGGAAAGTTGTCTCTTTCTACTGGCAGTGCAAATTTCTTGCCCATCGATAAAAGCCATCTGATCTCTAATGGAAATTCGATGGAACTTTTATTGACAAACCATTTGTCGTGCATTTTAATGTTAAAAGCACTCCATAGTGATGACTTTAATTTGTCTATTTTTTGTGCATTCAGACGTTGTTTTTTTGTTTCGAAATTTTTGTAGACTTGTTTTTGTTTTGAAGTGAATTGTTTATATTCCTCAATCGATAGATTGTCCCTTAAACGTTTATCAATAAGCCTTAGGGTGTTTGTTGTTGTTTTAATTGTGTGGCATACTTCGGTAATCTCAATGTTCAGGAGCTTTTGATGGAACTTTAGCTCTATTTTGTTGTATAATTTTTGTGATTGAGAATTTTTTAATAATCGTTTGGTGGAGTTTGTTGAGTATTTTATGTGGTTCGGAATAAGTCCATAATCTCTACATGTTAATAAGAATATTCTATTTTGTTTCTGTTTAGCTAGTTTCTTTTGTAATTTACTGTACTGTTTTGTGTGGATACATATATTCTCTCCATATTTATATTTGATGTGTTGGTAATAGTTTTTCATGCTTAATAATGATTGCGGCAGGCCGTCCGATATAGTATTATTAGAAGGTTTTTTGACCAATTCGTTATAATTTAAAAAAGTTTTTTAAGATTTCTCTTATTCGGCTTATTTGGTCTCAATAATTTATTAATGAAAGACTTTCATTAATTTTCCCGACGTTTCGACTGAGGTTTCAGTCTTCTTCAGGGGCACTTTATTAAGCAAGAAAAATATAAAATAAAGTAAAAAACATATACAAACAAAGTTTTGAATTTGTTTTAGGATTGAACTTACAGTTTATAAGAAAGTTAATAAAATTTAATATTGAAAATTATAAAAAAAATATATTATTTGAATTTGTTACTTTTTTGAGCACTCCTTTATTAGAAGTTATGTCAACTAATGAAAGAAAATAAATACATATATGTTAAGGAAAGAAAGAAGCATATGAAAGAAAAGGATAGAATTATTTAAGTAGAGACTAAGGAACAATACACTGACGATATGTTTTGTGTATCCTGCTTCCTGTTCATGTTATTTTTGTTGTTCAAAATGTGTAGCGTTTCCAAAGTGTATCTCTTAGATGTGTGTTTCTCGACTTGAAGTATCTCCGTGTTTTTGAAATCCGGAACATGTTGGTTTTCTATGCTGTGACTGGCAAGCGCTGTTTTTTGAGAACTTTTCGTTTTAATATCCGACTTGTGATTGGAGATTCGTTGTTTTAATAGTTGTTTCGTTGTGCCGATGTAGCATAATTCACAATTCTCTGTCTCATTACCCAAACAGTTTATTTTGTATATAACATCTGTGCACTGGTCTTTTTCGTTCTTGGTCGTTAGTTTTGTAAATAGAGTATTCAGAGTTTTATTAGACTTGTATGCGATGCTGATATCTTTTGCATTATTCGCTATTGATTTCTTGAAACTTTCAGCTAATTTTGGTACATATACCAGGCTTTTGAAGAATCCGACTTTCTTATCTTTTTCAATGTTTTTTTTGTGATTTTTCTGGTGTCTTGTAAGCAATTCTCGAACAATGTTTTGCGGGTATCCGTTGTCAACAAGGATCTTGTTGAGTTTTTCTTTATTAGCCTGATGAAATTTTTGGTCACTTATCGTGAAAACTTTGCTAATAAGGTTTGAAGCCGTATTAATTATGATGTGTCTTGCTTGATTAGATCGAAAATTCACAATTCTTCCTGAGGCAGTGTCTTTTTGATACCAATCAAAAGAAAGTCGATGCATCTCACGATGTATTTTCACATCTAAAAACGCTATAGCACTTTTTTCCTCCTTCTCCACTGTAAATTGGATTTTTGGGTTGAAAGTATTGAGACACAAAAGTACTTTCTCAACTTCTCGATGATCCATTACTGCAAATATGTCGTCGACGTATTTTGTAACAAATCTCGGTGGATTA
>CAJVQW010000069.1:0-24151 GCA_911387755.1 Chrysotoxum bicinctum
AAGTGACTTTGAATTGCAATATTTCGAAAACCAGACATCGCAGACGCTTCCGGTTTTCTTTTGTGGATAGCTGTGAGAAATCTAAGCAAGTATTTTTTTTTACCGCAACCTCCTACAAGGCTTTGGTTAGAAATTATAGCCACGCAAAGGCATTAAAGACGAAGATTTTTTTTGCAAAATCCATAAAATTTTTTTTAGCTCGAATCGGCTTGATTTATACATCAATGGAAAGGTCTATCAATTCTCTATGCAACAGTGAAGGTTTTAGCCGCGTACGAGCTTTGGTTAAAGAAATATAGCCTTCCAAAGAGTTTTTGGGTGAGGTCAGAGATGCATTTTTAGATTCACTTTGGATGCAATTATTTTCACAACCAGACCTCATAGAATGTTTTGGTTTTCAGTGGTAGAAAGCTCTTAAATGGGAGTATAAATTCTGAAAATACCATTTCTTTTCAAGGCTTGGTTGCGGGATTATCTCATTAGAACCAAATGAGGTGCTCGGTCGAAAAACAGTCAAGTGACTTTGAATTGCAATATTTCGAAAACCAGACATCGCAGACGCTTCCGGTTTTCTTTTGTGGATAGCTGTGAGAAATCTAAGCAAGTATTTTTTTTACCGCAACCTCCTACAAGGCTTTGGTTAGAAATTATAGCCACGCAAAGGCATTAAAGACGAAGATTTTTTTTTGCAAAATCCATAAAATTTTTTTAGCTCGAATCGGCTTGATTTATACATCAATGGAAAGGTCTATCAATTCTCTATGCAACAGTGAAGGTTTTAGCCGCGTACGAGCTTTGGTTAAAGAAATATAGCCTTCCAAAGAGTTTTTGGGTGAGGTCAGAGATGCATTTTTAGATTCACTTTGGATGCAATTATTTTCACAACCAGACCTCATAGAATGTTTTGGTTTTCAGTGGTAGAAAGCTCTTAAATGGGAGTATAAATTCTGAAAATACCATTTCTTTTCAAGGCTTGGTTGCGGGAATATCTCATTAGAACCAAATGAGGTGCTCGGTCGAAAAACAGTCAAGTGACTTTGAATTGCAATATTTCGAAAACCAGACATCGCAGACGCTTCCGGTTTTCTTTTGTGGATAGCTGTGAGAAATCTAAGCAAGTATTTTTTTTACCGCAACCTCCTACAAGGCTTTGGTTAGAAATTATAGCCACGCAAAGGCATTAAAGACGAAGATTTTTTTTGCAAAATCCATAAAATTTTTTTAGCTCGAATCGGCTTGATTTATACATCAATGGAAAGGTCTATCAATTCTCTATGCAACAGTGAAGGCTTTAGCCGCGTACGAGCTTTGGTTAAAGAAATATAGCCTTCCAAAGAGTTTTTGGGTGAGGTCAGAGATGCATTTTTAGATTCACTTTGGATGCAATTATTTTCACAACCAGACCTCATAGAATGTTTTGGTTTTCAGTGGTAGAAAGCTCTTAAATGGGAGTATAAATTCTGAAAATACCATTTCTTTTCAAGGCTTGGTTGCGGGAATATCTCATTAGAACCAAATGAGGTGCTCGGTCGAAAAACAGTCAAGTGACTTTGAATTGCAATATTTCGAAAACCAGACATCGCAGACGCTTCCGGTTTTCTTTTGTGGATAGCTGTGAGAAATCTAAGCAAGTATTTTTTTTTACCGCAACCTCCTACAAGGCTTTGGTTAGAAATTATAGCCACGCAGGCATTAAAGACGAAGATTTTTTTTGCAAAATCCATAAAATTTTTTTAGCTCGAATCGGCTTGATTTATACATCAATGGAAAGGTCTATCAATTCTCTATGCAACAGTGAAGGTTTTAGCCGCGTACGAGCTTTGGTTAAAGAAATATAGCCTTCCAAAGAGTTTTTGGGTGAGGTCAGAGATGCATTTTTAGATTCACTTTGGATGCAATTATTTTCACAACCAGACCTCATAGAATGTTTTGGTTTTCAGTGGTAGAAAGCTCTTAAATGGGAGTATAAATTCTGAAAATACCATTTCTTTTCAAGGCTTGGTTGCGGGAATATCTCATTAGAACCAAATGAGGTGCTCGGTCGAAAAACAGTCAAGTGACTTTGAATTGCAATATTTCGAAAACCAGACATCGCAGACGCTTCCGGTTTTCTTTTGTGGATAGCTGTGAGAAATCTAAGCAAGTATTTTTTTTACCGCAACCTCCTACAAGGCTTTGGTTAGAAATTATAGCCACGCAAAGGCATTAAAGACGAAGATTTTTTTTGCAAAATCCATAAAATTTTTTTAGCTCGAATCGGCTTGATTTATACATCAATGGAAAGGTCTATCAATTCTCTATGCAACAGTGAAGGTTTTAGCCGCGTACGAGCTTTGGTTAAAGAAATATAGCCTTCCAAAGAGTTTTTGGGTGAGGTCAGAGATGCATTTTTAGATTCACTTTGGATGCAATTATTTTCACAACCAGACCTCATAGAATGTTTTGGTTTTCAGTGGTAGAAAGCTCTTAAATGGGAGTATAAATTCTGAAAATACCATTTCTTTTCAAGGCTTGGTTGCGGGAATATCTCATTAGAACCAAATGAGGTGCTCGGTCGAAAAACAGTCAAGTGACTTTGAATTGCAATATTTCGAAAACCAGACATCGCAGACGCTTCCGGTTTTCTTTTGTGGATAGCTGTGAGAAATCTAAGCAAGTATTTTTTTTACCGCAACCTCCTACAAGGCTTTGGTTAGAAATTATAGCCACGCAAAGGCATTAAAGACGAAGATTTTTTTTGCAAAATCCATAAAATTTTTTTAGCTCGAATCGGCTTGATTTATACATCAATGGAAAGGTCTATCAATTCTCTATGCAACAGTGAAGGTTTTAGCCGCGTACGAGCTTTGGTTAAAGAAATATAGCCTTCCAAAGAGTTTTTTGGGTGAGGTCAGAGATGCATTTTTAGATTCACTTTGGATGCAATTATTTTCACAACCAGACCTCATAGAATGTTTTGGTTTTCAGTGGTAGAAAGCTCTTAAATGGGAGTATAAATTCTGAAAATACCATTTCTTTTCAAGGCTTGGTTGCGGGAATATCTCATTAGAACCAAATGAGGTGCTCGGTCGAAAAACAGTCAAGTGACTTTGAATTGCAATATTTCGAAAACCAGACATCGCAGACGCTTCTGGTTTTCTTTTGTGGATAGCTGTGAGAAATCTAAGCAAGTATTTTTTTTACCGCAACCTCCTACAAGGCTTTGGTTAGAAATTATAGCCACGCAAAGGCATTAAAGACGAAGATTTTTTTTGCAAAATCCATAAAATTTTTTTAGCTCGAATCGGCTTGATTTATACATCAATGGAAAGGTCTATCAATTCTCTATGCAACAGTGAAGGTTTTAGCCGCGTACGAGCTTTGGTTAAAGAAATATAGCCTTCCAAAGAGTTTTTTGGGTGAGGTCAGAGATGCATTTTTAGATTCACTTTGGATGCAATTATTTTCACAACCAGACCTCATAGAATGTTTTGGTTTTCAGTGGTAGAAAGCTCTTAAATGGGAGTATAAATTCTGAAAATACCATTTCTTTTCAAGGCTTGGTTGCGGGAATATCTCATTAGAACCAAATGAGGTGCTCGGTCGAAAAACAGTCAAGTGACTTTGAATTGCAATATTTCGAAAACCAGACATCGCAGACGCTTCTGGTTTTCTTTTGTGGATAGCTGTGAGAAATCTAAGCAAGTATTTTTTTTACCGCAACCTCCTACAAGTCTTTGGTTAGAAATTATAGCCACGCAAAGGCATTAAAGACGAAGATTTTTTTTGCAAAATCCATAAAATTTTTTTAGCTCGAATCGGCTTGATTTATACATCAATGGAAAGGTCTATCAATTCTCTATGCAACAGTGAAGGTTTTAGCCGCGTACGAGCTTTGGTTAAAGAAATATAGCCTTCCAAAGAGTTTTTGGGTGAGGTCAGAGATGCATTTTTAGATTCACTTTGGATGCAATTATTTTCACAACCAGACCTCATAGAATGTTTTGGTTTTCAGTGGTAGAAAGCTCTTAAATGGGAGTATAAATTCTGAAAATACCATTTCTTTTCAAGGCTTGGTTGCGGGAATATCTCATTAGAACCAAATGAGGTGCTCGGTCGAAAAACAGTCAAGTGACTTTGAATTGCAATATTTCGAAAACCAGACATCGCAGACGCTTCCGGTTTTCTTTTGTGGATAGCTGTGAGAAATCTAAGCAAGTATTTTTTTTTACAGCAACCTCCTACAAGGCTTTGGTTAGAAATTATAGCCACGCAAAGGCATTAAAGACGAAGATTTTTTTTGCAAAATCCATAAAATTTTTTTAGCTCGAATCGGCTTGATTTATACATCAATGGAAAGGTCTATCAATTCTCTATGCAACAGTGAAGGTTTTAGCCGCGTACGAGCTTTGGTTAAAGAAATATAGCCTTCCAAAGAGTTTTTGGGTGAGGTCAGAGATGCATTTTTAGATTCACTTTGGATGCAATTATTTTCACAACCAGACCTCATAGAATGTTTTGGTTTTCAGTGGTAGAAAGCTCTTAAATGGGAGTATAAATTCTGAAAATACCATTTCTTTTCAAGGCTTGGTTGCGGGAATATCTCATTAGAACCAAATGAGGTGCTCGGTCGAAAAACAGTCAAGTGACTTTGAATTGCAATATTTCGAAAACCAGACATCGCAGACGCTTCCGGTTTTCTTTTGTGGATAGCTGTGAGAAATCTAAGCAAGTATTTTTTTTACCGCAACCTCCTACAAGGCTTTGGTTAGAAATTATAGCCACGCAAAGGCATTAAAGACGAAGATTTTTTTTGCAAAATCCATAAAATTTTTTTAGCTCGAATCGGCTTGATTTATACATCAATGGAAAGGTCTATCAATTCTCTATGCAACAGTGAAGGTTTTAGCCGCGTACGAGCTTTGGTTAAAGAAATATAGCCTTCCAAAGAGTTTTTGGGTGAGGTCAGAGATGCATTTTTAGATTCACTTTGGATGCAATTATTTTCACAACCAGACCTCATAGAATGTTTTGGTTTTCAGTGGTAGAAAGCTCTTAAATGGGAGTATAAATTCTGAAAATACCATTTCTTTTCAAGGCTTGGTTGCGGGAATATCTCATTAGAACCAAATGAGGTGCTCGGTCGAAAAACAGTCAAGTGACTTTGAATTGCAATATTTCGAAAACCAGACATCGCAGACGCTTCCGGTTTTCTTTTGTGGATAGCTGTGAGAAATCTAAGCAAGTATTTTTTTTACCGCAACCTCCTACAAGGCTTTGGTTAGAAATTATAGCCACGCAAAGGCATTAAAGACGAAGATTTTTTTTGCAAAATCCATAAAATTTTTTTAGCTCGAATCGGCTTGATTTATACATCAATGGAAAGGTCTATCAATTCTCTATGCAACAGTGAAGGTTTTAGCCGCGTACGAGCTTTGGTTAAAGAAATATAGCCTTCCAAAGAGTTTTTGGGTGAGGTCAGAGATGCATTTTTAGATTCACTTTGGATGCAATTATTTTCACAACCAGACCTCATAGAATGTTTTGGTTTTCAGTGGTAGAAAGCTCTTAAATGGGAGTATAAATTCTGAAAATACCATTTCTTTTCAAGGCTTGGTTGCGGGAATATCTCATTAGAACCAAATGAGGTGCTCGGTCGAAAAACAGTCAAGTGACTTTGAATTGCAATATTTCGAAAACCAGACATCGCAGACGCTTCCGGTTTTCTTTTGTGGATAGCTGTGAGAAATCTAAGCAAGTATTTTTTTTACCGCAACCTCCTACAAGGCTTTGGTTAGAAATTATAGCCACGCAAAGGCATTAAAGACGAAGATTTTTTTTGCAAAATCCATAAAATTTTTTTAGCTCGAATCGGCTTGATTTATACATCAATGGAAAGGTCTATCAATTCTCTATGCAACAGTGAAGGTTTTAGCCGCGTACGAGCTTTGGTTAAAGAAATATAGCCTTCCAAAGAGTTTTTGGGTGAGGTCAGAGATGCATTTTTAGATTCACTTTGGATGCAATTATTTTCACAACCAGACCTCATAGAATGTTTTGGTTTTCAGTGGTAGAAAGCTCTTAAATGGGAGTATAAATTCTGAAAATACCATTTCTTTTCAAGGCTTGGTTGCGGGAATATCTCATTAGAACCAAATGAGGTGCTCGGTCGAAAAACAGTCAAGTGACTTTGAATTGCAATATTTCGAAAACCAGACATCGCAGACGCTTCCGGTTTTCTTTTGTGGATAGCTGTGAGAAATCTAAGCAAGTATTTTTTTTACCGCAACCTCCTACAAGGCTTTGGTTAGAAATTATAGCCACGCAAAGGCATTAAAGACGAAGATTTTTTTTGCAAAATCCATAAAATTTTTTTAGCTCGAATCGGCTTGATTTATACATCAATGGAAAGGTCTATCAATTCTCTATGCAACAGTGAAGGTTTTAGCCGCGTACGAGCTTTGGTTAAAGAAATATAGCCTTCCAAAGAGTTTTTGGGTGAGGTCAGAGATGCATTTTTAGATTCACTTTGGATGCAATTATTTTCACAACCAGACCTCATAGAATGTTTTGTTTTTCAGTGGTAGAAAGCTCTTAAATGGGAGTATAAATTCTGAAAATACCATTTCTTTTCAAGGCTTGGTTGCGGGAATATCTCATTAGAACCAAATGAGGTGCTCGGTCGAAAAACAGTCAAGTGACTTTGAATTGCAATATTTCGAAAACCAGACATCGCAGACGCTTCCGGTTTTCTTTTGTGGATAGCTGTGAGAAATCTAAGCAAGTATTTTTTTTACCGCAACCTCCTACAAGGCTTTGGTTAGAAATTATAGCCACGCAAAGGCATTAAAGACGAAGATTTTTTTTGCAAAATCCATAAAATTTTTTTAGCTCGAATCGGCTTGATTTATACATCAATGGAAAGGTCTATCAATTCTCTATGCAACAGTGAAGGTTTTAGCCGCGTACGAGCTTTGGTTAAAGAAATATAGCCTTCCAAAGAGTTTTTGGGTGAGGTCAGAGATGCATTTTTAGATTCACTTTGGATGCAATTATTTTCACAACCAGACCTCATAGAATGTTTTGGTTTTCAGTGGTAGAAAGCTCTTAAATGGGAGTATAAATTCTGAAAATACCATTTCTTTTCAAGGCTTGGTTGCGGGAATATCTCATTAGAACCAAATGAGGTGCTCGGTCGAAAAACAGTCAAGTGACTTTGAATTGCAATATTTCGAAAACCAGACATCGCAGACGCTTCCGGTTTTCTTTTGTGGATAGCTGTGAGAAATCTAAGCAAGTATTTTTTTTACCGCAACCTCCTACAAGGCTTTGGTTAGAAATTATAGCCACGCAAAGGCATTAAAGACGAAGATTTTTTTTGCAAAATCCATAAAATTTTTTTAGCTCGAATCGGCTTGATTTATACATCAATGGAAAGGTCTATCAATTCTCTATGCAACAGTGAAGGTTTTAGCCGCGTACGAGCTTTGGTTAAAGAAATATAGCCTTCCAAAGAGTTTTTGGGTGAGGTCAGAGATGCATTTTTAGATTCACTTTGGATGCAATTATTTTCACAACCAGACCTCATAGAATGTTTTGGTTTTCAGTGGTAGAAAGCTCTTAAATGGGAGTATAAATTCTGAAAATACCATTTCTTTTCAAGGCTTGGTTGCGGGAATATCTCATTAGAACCAAATGAGGTGCTCGGTCGAAAAACAGTCAAGTGACTTTGAATTGCAATATTTCGAAAACCAGACATCGCAGACGCTTCCGGTTTTCTTTTGTGGATAGCTGTGAGAAATCTAAGCAAGTATTTTTTTTACCGCAACCTCCTACAAGGCTTTGGTTAGAAATTATAGCCACGCAAAGGCATTAAAGACGAAGATTTTTTTTGCAAAATCCATAAAATTTTTTTAGCTCGAATCGGCTTGATTTATACATCAATGGAAAGGTCTATCAATTCTCTATGCAACAGTGAAGGTTTTAGCCGCGTACGAGCTTTGGTTAAAGAAATATAGCCTTCCAAAGAGTTTTTGGGTGAGGTCAGAGATGCATTTTTAGATTCACTTTGGATGCAATTATTTTCACAACCAGACCTCATAGAATGTTTTGGTTTTCAGTGGTAGAAAGCTCTTAAATGGGAGTATAAATTCTGAAAATACCATTTCTTTTCAAGGCTTGGTTGCGGGAATATCTCATTAGAACCAAATGAGGTGCTCGGTCGAAAAACAGTCAAGTGACTTTGAATTGCAATATTTCGAAAACCAGACATCGCAGACGCTTCCGGTTTTCTTTTGTGGATAGCTGTGAGAAATCTAAGCAAGTATTTTTTTTACCGCAACCTCCTACAAGGCTTTGGTTAGAAATTATAGCCACGCAAAGGCATTAAAGACGAAGATTTTTTTTGCAAAATCCATAAAATTTTTTTAGCTCGAATCGGCTTGATTTATACATCAATGGAAAGGTCTATCAATTCTCTATGCAACAGTGAAGGTTTTAGCCGCGTACGAGCTTTGGTTAAAGAAATATAGCCTTCCAAAGAGTTTTTGGGTGAGGTCAGAGATGCATTTTTAGATTCACTTTGGATGCAATTATTTTCACAACCAGACCTCATAGAATGTTTTGGTTTTCAGTGGTAGAAAGCTCTTAAATGGGAGTATAAATTCTGAAAATACCATTTCTTTTCAAGGCTTGGTTGCGGGAATATCTCATTAGAACCAAATGAGGTGCTCGGTCGAAAAACAGTCAAGTGACTTTGAATTGCAATATTTCGAAAACCAGACATCGCAGACGCTTCCGGTTTTCTTTTGTGGATAGCTGTGAGAAATCTAAGCAAGTATTTTTTTTACCGCAACCTCCTACAAGTCTTTGGTTAGAAATTATAGCCACGCAAAGGCATTAAAGACGAAGATTTTTTTTGCAAAATCCATAAAATTTTTTTAGCTCGAATCGGCTTGATTTATACATCAATGGAAAGGTCTATCAATTCTCTATGCAACAGTGAAGGTTTTAGCCGCGTACGAGCTTTGGTTAAAGAAATATAGCCTTCCAAAGAGTTTTTGGGTGAGGTCAGAGATGCATTTTTAGATTCACTTTGGATGCAATTATTTTCACAACCATACCTCATAGAATGTTTTGGTTTTCAGTGGTAGAAAGCTCTTAAATGGGAGTATAAATTCTGAAAATACCATTTCTTTTCAAGGCTTGGTTGCGGGAATATCTCATTAGAACCAAATGAGGTGCTCGGTCGAAAAACAGTCAAGTGACTTTGAATTGCAATATTTCGAAAACCAGACATCGCAGACGCTTCCGGTTTTCTTTTGTGGATAGCTGTGAGAAATCTAAGCAAGTATTTTTTTTACCGCAACCTCCTACAAGGCTTTGGTTAGAAATTATAGCCACGCAAAGGCATTAAAGACGAAGATTTTTTTTGCAAAATCCATAAAATTTTTTTAGCTCGAATCGGCTTGATTTATACATCAATGGAAAGGTCTATCAATTCTCTATGCAACAGTGAAGGTTTTAGCCGCGTACGAGCTTTGGTTAAAGAAATATAGCCTTCCAAAGAGTTTTTGGGTGAGGTCAGAGATGCATTTTTAGATTCACTTTGGATGCAATTATTTTCACAACCAGACCTCATAGAATGTTTTGGTTTTCAGTGGTAGAAAGCTCTTAAATGGGAGTATAAATTCTGAAAATACCATTTCTTTTCAAGGCTTGGTTGCGGGAATATCTCATTAGAACCAAATGAGGTGCTCGGTCGAAAAACAGTCAAGTGACTTTGAATTGCAATATTTCGAAAACCAGACATCGCAGACGCTTCCGGTTTTCTTTTGTGGATAGCTGTGAGAAATCTAAGCACGTATTTTTTTTACCGCAACCTCCTACAAGGCTTTGGTTAGAAATTATAGCCACGCAAAGGCATTAAAGACGAAGATTTTTTTTGCAAAATCCATAAAATTTTTTTAGCTCGAATCGGCTTGATTTATACATCAATGGAAAGGTCTATCAATTCTCTATGCAACAGTGAAGGTTTTAGCCGCGTACGAGCTTTGGTTAAAGAAATATAGCCTTCCAAAGAGTTTTTGGGTGAGGTCAGAGATGCATTTTTAGATTCACTTTGGATGCAATTATTTTCACAACCAGACCTCATAGAATGTTTTGGTTTTCAGTGGTAGAAAGCTCTTAAATGGGAGTATAAATTCTGAAAATACCATTTCTTTTCAAGGCTTGGTTGCGGGAATATCTCATTAGAACCAAATGAGGTGCTCGGTCGAAAAACAGTCAAGTGACTTTGAATTGCAATATTTCGAAAACCAGACATCGCAGACGCTTCCGGTTTTCTTTTGTGGATAGCTGTGAGAAATCTAAGCAAGTATTTTTTTTACCGCAACCTCCTACAAGGCTTTGGTTAGAAATTATAGCCACGCAAAGGCATTAAAGACGAAGATTTTTTTTGCAAAATCCATAAAATTTTTTTAGCTCGAATCGGCTTGATTTATACATCAATGGAAAGGTCTATCAATTCTCTATGCAACAGTGAAGGTTTTAGCCGCGTACGAGCTTTGGTTAAAGAAATATAGCCTTCCAAAGAGTTTTTGGGTGAGGTCAGAGATGCATTTTTAGATTCACTTTGGATGCAATTATTTTCACAACCAGACCTCATAGAATGTTTTGGTTTTCAGTGGTAGAAAGCTCTTAAATGGGAGTATAAATTCTGAAAATACCATTTCTTTTCAAGGCTTGGTTGCGGGAATATCTCATTAGAACCAAATGAGGTGCTCGGTCGAAAAACAGTCAAGTGACTTTGAATTGCAATATTTCGAAAACCAGACATCGCAGACGCTTCCGGTTTTCTTTTGTGGATAGCTGTGAGAAATCTAAGCAAGTATTTTTTTTACCGCAACCTCCTACAAGGCTTTGGTTAGAAATTATAGCCACGCAAAGGCATTAAAGACGAAGATTTTTTTTGCAAAATCCATAAAATTTTTTTAGCTCGAATCGGCTTGATTTATACATCAATGGAAAGGTCTATCAATTCTCTATGCAACAGTGAAGGTTTTAGCCGCGTACGAGCTTTGGTTAAAGAAATATAGCCTTCCAAAGAGTTTTTGGGTGAGGTCAGAGATGCATTTTTAGATTCACTTTGGATGCAATTATTTTCACAACCAGACCTCATAGAATGTTTTGGTTTTCAGTGGTAGAAAGCTCTTAAATGGGAGTATAAATTCTGAAAATACCATTTCTTTTCAAGGCTTGGTTGCGGGAATATCTCATTAGAACCAAATGAGGTGCTCGGGCGAAAAACAGTCAAGTGACTTTGAATTGCAATATTTCGAAAACCAGACATCGCAGACGCTTCCGGTTTTCTTTTGTGGATAGCTGTGAGAAATCTAAGCAAGTATTTTTTTTTACCGCAACCTCCTACAAGGCTTTGGTTAGAAATTATAGCCACGCAGGCATTAAAGACGAAGATTTTTTTTGCAAAATCCATAAAATTTTTTTAGCTCGAATCGGCTTGATTTATACATCAATGGAAAGGTCTATCAATTCTCTATGCAACAGTGAAGGTTTTAGCCGCGTACGAGCTTTGGTTAAAGAAATATAGCCTTCCAAAGAGTTTTTGGGTGAGGTCAGAGATGCATTTTTAGATTCACTTTGGATGCAATTATTTTCACAACCAGACCTCATAGAATGTTTTGGTTTTCAGTGGTAGAAAGCTCTTAAATGGGAGTATAAATTCTGAAAATACCATTTCTTTTCAAGGCTTGGTTGCGGGAATATCTCATTAGAACCAAATGAGGTGCTCGGTCGAAAAACAGTCAAGTGACTTTGAATTGCAATATTTCGAAAACCAGACATCGCAGACGCTTCCGGTTTTCTTTTGTGGATAGCTGTGAGAAATCTAAGCAAGTATTTTTTTTACCGCAACCTCCTACAAGGCTTAGGTTAGAAATTATAGCCTCGCAAAGGCATTAAAGACGAAGATTTTTTTTGCAAAATCCATAAATTTTTTTTAGCTCGAATCGTCTTGATTTATACATCAATGGAAAGGTCTATCAATTCTCTATGCAACAGTGAAGGTTTTAGCCGCGTACGAGCTTTGGTTAAAGAAATATAGCCTTCCAAAGAGTTTTTGGGTGAGGTCAGAGATGCATTTTTAGATTCACTTTGGATGCAATTATTTTCACAACCAGACCTCATAGAATGTTTTGGTTTTCAGTGGTAGAAAGCTCTTAAATGGGAGTATAAATTCTGAAAATACCATTTCTTTTCAAGGCTTGGTTGCGGGAATATCTCATTAGAACCAAATGAGGTGCTCGGTCGAAAAACAGTCAAGTGACTTTGAATTGCAATATTTCGAAAACCAGACATCGCAGACGCTTCCGGTTTTCTTTTGTGGATAGCTGTGAGAAATCTAAGCAAGTATTTTTTTTACCGCAACCTCCTACAAGGCTTTGGTTAGAAATTATAGCCACGCAAAGGCATTAAAGACGAAGATTTTTTTTGCAAAATCCATAAAATTTTTTTAGCTCGAATCGGCTTGATTTATACATCAATGGAAAGGTCTATCAATTCTCTATGCAACAGTGAAGGTTTTAGCCGCGTACGAGCTTTGGTTAAAGAAATATAGCCTTCCAAAGAGTTTTTGGGTGAGGTCAGAGATGCATTTTTAGATTCACTTTGGATGCAATTATTTTCACAACCAGACCTCATAGAATGTTTTGGTTTTCAGTGGTAGAAAGCTCTTAAATGGGAGTATAAATTCTGAAAATACCATTTCTTTTCAAGGCTTGGTTGCGGGAATATCTCATTAGAACCAAATGAGGTGCTCGGTCGAAAAACAGTCAAGTGACTTTGAATTGCAATATTTCGAAAACCAGACATCGCAGACGCTTCCGGTTTTCTTTTGTGGATAGCTGTGAGAAATCTAAGCAAGTATTTTTTTTACCGCAACCTCCTACAAGGCTTTGGTTAGAAATTATAGCCACGCAAAGGCATTAAAGACGAAGATTTTTTTTGCAAAATCCATAAAATTTTTTTAGCTCGAATCGGCTTGATTTATACATCAATGGAAAGGTCTATCAATTCTCTATGCAACAGTGAAGGTTTTAGCCGCGTACGAGCTTTGGTTAAAGAAATATAGCCTTCCAAAGAGTTTTTGGGTGAGGTCTGAGATGCATTTTTAGATTCACTTTGGATGCAATTATTTTCACAACCAGACCTCATAGAATGTTTTGGTTTTCAGTGGTAGAAAGCTCTTAAATGGGAGTATAAATTCTGAAAATACCATTTCTTTTCAAGGCTTGGTTGCGGGAATATCTCATTAGAACCAAATGAGGTGCTCGGGCGAAAAACAGTCAAGTGACTTTGAATTGCAATATTTCGAAAACCAGACATCGCAGACGCTTCCGGTTTTCTTTTGTGGATAGCTGTGAGAAATCTAAGCAAGTATTTTTTTTTACCGCAACCTCCTACAAGGCTTTGGTTAGAAATTATAGCCACGCAGGCATTAAAGACGAAGATTTTTTTTGCAAAATCCATAAAATTTTTTTAGCTCGAATCGGCTTGATTTATACATCAATGGAAAGGTCTATCAATTCTCTATGCAACAGTGAAGGTTTTAGCCGCGTACGAGCTTTGGTTAAAGAAATATAGCCTTCCAAAGAGTTTTTGGGTGAGGTCAGAGATGCATTTTTAGATTCACTTTGGATGCAATTATTTTCACAACCAGACCTCATAGAATGTTTTGGTTTTCAGTGGTAGAAAGCTCTTAAATGGGAGTATAAATTCTGAAAATACCATTTCTTTTCAAGGCTTGGTTGCGGGAATATCTCATTAGAACCAAATGAGGTGCTCGGTCGAAAAACAGTCAAGTGACTTTGAATTGCAATATTTCGAAAACCAGACATCGCAGACGCTTCCGGTTTTCTTTTGTGGATAGCTGTGAGAAATCTAAGCAAGTATTTTTTTTACCGCAACCTCCTACAAGGCTTAGGTTAGAAATTATAGCCTCGCAAAGGCATTAAAGACGAAGATTTTTTTTGCAAAATCCATAAATTTTTTTTAGCTCGAATCGGCTTGATTTATACATCAATGGAAAGGTCTATCAATTCTCTATGCAACAGTGAAGGTTTTAGCCGCGTACGAGCTTTGGTTAAAGAAATATAGCCTTCCAAAGAGTTTTTGGGTGAGGTCAGAGATGCATTTTTAGATTCACTTTGGATGCAATTATTTTCACAACCAGACCTCATAGAATGTTTTGGTTTTCAGTGGTAGAAAGCTCTTAAATGGGAGTATAAATTCTGAAAATACCATTTCTTTTCAAGGCTTGGTTGCGGGAATATCTCATTAGAACCAAATGAGGTGCTCGGTCGAAAAACAGTCAAGTGACTTTGAATTGCAATATTTCGAAAACCAGACATCGCAGACGCTTCCGGTTTTCTTTTGTGGATAGCTGTGAGAAATCTAAGCAAGTATTTTTTTTACCGCAACCTCCTACAAGGCTTTGGTTAGAAATTATAGCCACGCAAAGGCATTAAAGACGAAGATTTTTTTTGCAAAATCCATAAAATTTTTTTAGCTCGAATCGGCTTGATTTATACATCAATGGAAAGGTCTATCAATTCTCTATGCAACAGTGAAGGTTTTAGCCGCGTACGAGCTTTGGTTAAAGAAATATAGCCTTCCAAAGAGTTTTTGGGTGAGGTCAGAGATGCATTTTTAGATTCACTTTGGATGCAATTATTTTCACAACCAGACCTCATAGAATGTTTTGGTTTTCAGTGGTAGAAAGCTCTTAAATGGGAGTATAAATTCTGAAAATACCATTTCTTTTCAAGGCTTGGTTGCGGGAATATCTCATTAGAACCAAATGAGGTGCTCGGTCGAAAAACAGTCAAGTGACTTTGAATTGCAATATTTCGAAAACCAGACATCGCAGACGCTTCCGGTTTTCTTTTGTGGATAGCTGTGAGAAATCTAAGCAAGTATTTTTTTTACCGCAACCTCCTACAAGGCTTTGGTTAGAAATTATAGCCACGCAAAGGCATTAAAGACGAAGATTTTTTTTGCAAAATCCATAAAATTTTTTTAGCTCGAATCGGCTTGATTTATACATCAATGGAAAGGTCTATCAATTCTCTATGCAACAGTGAAGGTTTTAGCCGCGTACGAGCTTTGGTTAAAGAAATATAGCCTTCCAAAGAGTTTTTGGGTGAGGTCAGAGATGCATTTTTAGATTCACTTTGGATGCAATTATTTTCACAACCAGACCTCATAGAATGTTTTGGTTTTCAGTGGTAGTAAGCTCTTAAATGGGAGTATAAATTCTGAAAATACCATTTCTTTTCAAGGCTTGGTTGCGGGAATATCTCATTAGAACCAAATGAGGTGCTCGGTCGAAAAACAGTCAAGTGACTTTGAATTGCAATATTTCGAAAACCAGACATCGCAGACGCTTCCGGTTTTCTTTTGTGGATAGCTGTGAGAAATCTAAGCAAGTATTTTTTTTACCGCAACCTCCTACAAGGCTTTGGTTAGAAATTATAGCCACGCAAAGGCATTAAAGACGAAGATTTTTTTTGCAAAATCCATAAAATTTTTTTAGCTCGAATCGGCTTGATTTATACATCAATGGAAAGGTCTATCAATTCTCTATGCAACAGTGAAGGTTTTAGCCGCGTACGAGCTTTGGTTAAAGAAATATAGCCTTCCAAAGAGTTTTTGGGTGAGGTCAGAGATGCATTTTTAGATTCACTTTGGATGCAATTATTTTCACAACCAGACCTCATAGAATGTTTTGGTTTTCAGTGGTAGAAAGCTCTTAAATGGGAGTATAAATTCTGAAAATACCATTTCTTTTCAAGGCTTGGTTGCGGGAATATCTCATTAGAACCAAATGAGGTGCTCGGTCGAAAAACAGTCAAGTGACTTTGAATTGCAATATTTCGAAAACCAGACATCGCAGACGCTTCCGGTTTTCTTTTGTGGATAGCTGTGAGAAATCTAAGCAAGTATTTTTTTTACCGCAACCTCCTACAAGGCTTAGGTTAGAAATTATAGCCTCGCAAAGGCATTAAAGACGAAGATTTTTTTTGCAAAATCCATAAATTTTTTTTAGCTCGAATCGGCTTGATTTATACATCAATGGAAAGGTCTATCAATTCTCTATGCAACAGTGAAGGTTTTAGCCGCGTACGAGCTTTGGTTAAAGAAATATAGCCTTCCAAAGAGTTTTTGGGTGAGGTCAGAGATGCATTTTTAGATTCACTTTGGATGCAATTATTTTCACAACCAGACCTCATAGAATGTTTTGGTTTCAGTGGTAGAAAGCTCTTAAATGGGAGTATAAATTCTGAAAATACCATTTCTTTTCAAGGCTTGGTTGCGGGAATATCTCATTAGAACCAAATGAGGTGCTCGGTCGAAAAACAGTCAAGTGACTTTGAATTGCAATATTTCGAAAACCAGACATCGCAGACGCTTCCGGTTTTCTTTTGTGGATAGCTGTGAGAAATCTAAGCAAGTATTTTTTTTACCGCAACCTCCTACAAGGCTTTGGTTAGAAATTATAGCCACGCAAAGGCATTAAAGACGAAGATTTTTTTTGCAAAATCCATAAAATTTTTTTAGCTCGAATCGGCTTGATTTATACATCAATGGAAAGGTCTATCAATTCTCTATGCAACAGTGAAGGTTTTAGCCGCGTACGAGCTTTGGTTAAAGAAATATAGCCTTCCAAAGAGTTTTTGGGTGAGGTCAGAGATGCATTTTTAGATTCACTTTGGATGCAATTATTTTCACAACCAGACCTCATAGAATGTTTTGGTTTTCAGTGGTAGAAAGCTCTTAAATGGGAGTATAAATTCTGAAAATACCATTTCTTTTCAAGGCTTGGTTGCGGGAATATCTCATTAGAACCAAATGAGGTGCTCGGTCGAAAAACAGTCAAGTGACTTTGAATTGCAATATTTCGAAAACCAGACATCGCAGACGCTTCCGGTTTTCTTTTGTGGATAGCTGTGAGAAATCTAAGCAAGTATTTTTTTTACCGCAACCTCCTACAAGGCTTTGGTTAGAAATTATAGCCACGCAAAGGCATTAAAGACGAAGATTTTTTTTGCAAAATCCATAAAATTTTTTTAGCTCGAATCGGCTTGATTTATACATCAATGGAAAGGTCTATCAATTCTCTATGCAACAGTGAAGGTTTTAGCCGCGTACGAGCTTTGGTTAAAGAAATATAGCCTTCCAAAGAGTTTTTGGGTGAGGTCAGAGATGCATTTTTAGATTCACTTTGGATGCAATTATTTTCACAACCAGACCTCATAGAATGTTTTGGTTTTCAGTGGTAGTAAGCTCTTAAATGGGAGTATAAATTCTGAAAATACCATTTCTTTTCAAGGCTTGGTTGCGGGAATATCTCATTAGAACCAAATGAGGTGCTCGGTCGAAAAACAGTCAAGTGACTTTGAATTGCAATATTTCGAAAACCAGACATCGCAGACGCTTCCGGTTTTCTTTTGTGGATAGCTGTGAGAAATCTAAGCAAGTATTTTTTTTACCGCAACCTCCTACAAGTCTTTGGTTAGAAATTATAGCCACGCAAAGGCATTAAAGACGAAGATTTTTTTTGCAAAATCCATAAAATTTTTTTAGCTCGAATCGGCTTGATTTATACATCAGTGGAAAGGTCTATCAATTCTCTATGCAACAGTGAAGGTTTTAGCCGCGTACGAGCTTTGGTTAAAGAAATATAGCCTTCCAAAGAGTTTTTGGGTGAGGTCAGAGATGCATTTTTAGATTCACTTTGGATGCAATTATTTTCACAACCAGACCTCATAGAATGTTTTGGTTTTCAGTGGTAGAAAGCTCTTAAATGGGAGTATAAATTCTGAAAATACCATTTCTTTTCAAGGTTTGGTTGCGGGAATATCTCATTAGAACCAAATGAGGTGCTCGGTCGAAAAACAGTCAAGTGACTTTGAATTGCAATATTTCGAAAACCAGACATCGCAGACGCTTCCGGTTTTCTTTTGTGGATAGCTGTGAGAAATCTAAGCAAGTATTTTTTTTACCGCAACCTCCTACAAGGCTTTGGTTAGAAATTATAGCCACGCAAAGGCATTAAAGACGAAGATTTTTTTTGCAAAATCCATAAAATTTTTTTAGCTCGAATCGGCTTGATTTATACATCAATGGAAAGGTCTATCAATTCTCTATGCAACAGTGAAGGTTTTAGCCGCGTACGAGCTTTGGTTAAAG
This sequence comes from Chrysotoxum bicinctum, assembly GCA_911387755.1. Classification (NCBI taxonomy): domain Eukaryota; kingdom Metazoa; phylum Arthropoda; class Insecta; order Diptera; family Syrphidae; genus Chrysotoxum; species Chrysotoxum bicinctum. Next base: position 18,247 of record CAJVQW010000069.1, read on the forward strand.
AAATATAGCCTTCCAAAGAGTTTTTGGGTGAGGTCAGAGATGCATTTTTAGATTCACTTTGGATGCAATTATTTTCACAACCAGACCTCATAGAATGTTTTGGTTTTCAGTGGTAGAAAGCTCTTAAATGGGAGTATAAATTCTGAAAATACCATTTCTTTTCAAGGCTTGGTTGCGGGAATATCTCATTAGAACCAAATGAGGTGCTCGGTCGAAAAACAGTCAAGTGACTTTGAATTGCAATATTTCGAAAACCAGACATCGCAGACGCTTCCGGTTTTCTTTTGTGGATAGCTGTGAGAAATCTAAGCAAGTATTTTTTTTACCGCAACCTCCTACAAGGCTTTGGTTAGAAATTATAGCCACGCAAAGGCATTAAAGACGAAGATTTTTTTTGCAAAATCCATAAAATTTTTTTAGCTCGAATCGGCTTGATTTATACATCAATGGAAAGGTCTATCAATTCTCTATGCAACAGTGAAGGTTTTAGCCGCGTACGAGCTTTGGTTAAAGAAATATAGCCTTCCAAAGAGTTTTTGGGTGAGGTCAGAGATGCATTTTTAGATTCACTTTGGATGCAATTATTTTCACAACCAGACCTCATAGAATGTTTTGGTTTTCAGTGGTAGAAAGCTCTTAAATGGGAGTATAAATTCTGAAAATACCATTTCTTTTCAAGGCTTGGTTGCGGGAATATCTCATTAGAACCAAATGAGGTGCTCGGTCGAAAAACAGTCAAGTGACTTTGAATTGCAATATTTCGAAAACCAGACATCGCAGACGCTTCCGGTTTTCTTTTGTGGATAGCTGTGAGAAATCTAAGCAAGTATTTTTTTTACCGCAACCTCCTACAAGGCTTTGGTTAGAAATTATAGCCACGCAAAGGCATTAAAGACGAAGATTTTTTTTGCAAAATCCATAAAATTTTTTTAGCTCGAATCGGCTTGATTTATACATCAATGGAAAGGTCTATCAATTCTCTATGCAACAGTGAAGGTTTTAGCCGCGTACGAGCTTTGGTTAAAGAAATATAGCCTTCCAAAGAGTTTTTGGGTGAGGTCAGAGATGCATTTTTAGATTCACTTTGGATGCAATTATTTTCACAACCAGACCTCATAGAATGTTTTGGTTTTCAGTGGTAGAAAGCTCTTAAATGGGAGTATAAATTCTGAAAATACCATTTCTTTTCAAGGCTTGGTTGCGGGAATATCTCATTAGAACCAAATGAGGTGCTCGGTCGAAAAACAGTCAAGTGACTTTGAATTGCAATATTTCGAAAACCAGACATCGCAGACGCTTCCGGTTTTCTTTTGTGGATAGCTGTGAGAAATCTAAGCAAGTATTTTTTTTTACCGCAACCTCCTACAAGGCTTTGGTTAGAAATTATAGCCACGCAAAGGCATTAAAGACGAAGATTTTTTTTGCAAAATCCATAAAATTTTTTTAGCTCCAATCGGCTTGATTTATACATCAATGGAAAGGTCTATCAATTCTCTATGCAACAGTGAAGGTTTTAGCCGCGTACGAGCTTTGGTTAAAGAAATAATAGCCTTCCAAAGAGTTTTTGGGTGAGTTCAGAGATGCATTTTTAGATTCACTTTGGATGCAATTATTTTCACAACCAGACCTCATAGAATGTTTTGGTTTTCAGTGGTAGAAAGCTCTTAAATGGGAGTATAAATTCTGAAAATACCATTTCTTTTCAAGGCTTGGTTGCGGGAATATCTCATTAGAACCAAATGAGGTGCTCGGTCGAAAAACAGTCAAGAGACTTTGAATTGCAATATTTCGAAAACCAGACATCGCAGACGCTTCCGGTTTTCTTTTGTGGATAGCTGTGAGAAATCTAAGCAAGTATTTTTTTTACCGCAACCTCCTACAAGGCTTAGGTTAGAAATTATAGCCTCGCAAAGGCATTAAAGACGAAGATTTTTTTTGCAAAATCCATAAATTTTTTTAGCTCGAATCGGCTTGATTTATACATCAATGGAAAGGTCTATCAATTCTCTATGCAACAGTGAAGGTTTTAGCCGCGTACGAGCTTTGGTTAAAGAAATATAGCCTTCCAAAGAGTTTTTGGGTGAGGTCAGAGATGCATTTTTAGATTCACTTTGGATGCAATTATTTTCACAACCAGACCTCATAGAATGTTTTGGTTTTCAGTGGTAGAAAGCTCTTAAATGGGAGTATAAATTCTGAAAATACCATTTCTTTTCAAGGCTTGGTTGCGGGAATATCTCATTAGAACCAAATGAGGTGCTCGGTCGAAAACAGTCAAGTGACTTTGAATTGCAATATTTCGAAAACCAGACATCGCAGACGCTTCCGGTTTTCTTTTGTGGATAGCTGTGAGAAATCTAAGCAAGTATTTTTTTTACCGCAACCTCCTACAAGGCTTTGATTAGAAATTATAGCCACGCAAAGGCATTAAAGACGAAGATTTTTTTTGCAAAATCCATAAAATTTTTTTAGCTCGAATCGGCTTGATTTATACATCAATGGAAAGGTCTATCAATTCTCTATGCAACAGTGAAGGTTTTAGCCGCGTACGAGCTTTGGTTAAAGAAATATAGCCTTCCAAAGAGTTTTTGGGTGAGGTCAGAGATGCATTTTTAGATTCACTTTGGATGCAATTATTTTCACAACCAGACCTCATAGAATGTTTTGGTTTTCAGTGGTAGAAAGCTCTTAAATGGGAGTATAAATTCTGAAAATACCATTTCTTTTCAAGGTTTGGTTGCGGGAATATCTCATTAGAACCAAATGAGGTGCTCGGTCGAAAAACAGTCAAGTGACTTTGAATTGCAATATTTCGAAAACCAGACATCGCAGACGCTTCCGGTTTTCTTTTGTGGATAGCTGTGAGAAATCTAAGCAAGTATTTTTTTTACCGCAACCTCCTACAAGTCTTTGGTTAGAAATTATAGCCACGCAAAGGCATTAAAGACGAAGATTTTTTTTGCAAAATCCATAAAATTTTTTTAGCTCGAATCGGCTTGATTTATACATCAATGGAAAGGTCTATCAATTCTCTATGCAACAGTGAAGGTTTTAGCCGCGTACGAGCTTTGGTTAAAGAAATATAGCCTTCCAAAGAGTTTTTGGGTGAGGTCAGAGATGCATTTTTAGATTCACTTTGGATGCAATTATTTTCACAACCATACCTCATAGAATGTTTTGGTTTTCAGTGGTAGAAAGCTCTTAAATGGGAGTATAAATTCTGAAAATACCATTTCTTTTCAAGGCTTGGTTGCGGGAATATCTCATTAGAACCAAATGAGGTGCTCGGTCGAAAAACAGTCAAGTGACTTTGAATTGCAATATTTCGAAAACCAGACATCGCAGACGCTTCCGGTTTTCTTTTGTGGATAGCTGTGAGAAATCTAAGCAAGTATTTTTTTTACCGCAACCTCCTACAAGGCTTTGGTTAGAAATTATAGCCACGCAAAGGCATTAAAGACGAAGATTTTTTTTGCAAAATCCATAAAATTTTTTTAGCTCGAATCGGCTTGATTTATACATCAATGGAAAGGTCTATCAATTCTCTATGCAACAGTGAAGGTTTTAGCCGCGTACGAGCTTTGGTTAAAGAAATATAGCCTTCCAAAGAGTTTTTGGGTGAGGTCAGAGATGCATTTTTAGATTCACTTTGGATGCAATTATTTTCACAACCAGACCTCATAGAATGTTTTGGTTTTCAGTGGTAGAAAGCTCTTAAATGGGAGTATAAATTCTGAAAATACCATTTCTTTTCAAGGCTTGGTTGCGGGAATATCTCATTAGAACCAAATGAGGTGCTCGGTCGAAAAACAGTCAAGTGACTTTGAATTGCAATATTTCGAAAACCAGACATCGCAGACGCTTCCGGTTTTCTTTTGTGGATAGCTGTGAGAAATCTAAGCAAGTATTTTTTTTACCGCAACCTCCTACAAGGCTTTGGTTAGAAATTATAGCCACGCAAAGGCATTAAAGACGAAGATTTTTTTTGCAAAATCCATAAAATTTTTTTAGCTCGAATCGGCTTGATTTATACATCAATGGAAAGGTCTATCAATTCTCTATGCAACAGTGAAGGTTTTAGCCGCGTACGAGCTTTGGTTAAAGAAATATAGCCTTCCAAAGAGTTTTTGGGTGAGGTCAGAGATGCATTTTTAGATTCACTTTGGATGCAATTATTTTCACAACCAGACCTCATAGAATGTTTTGGTTTTCAGTGGTAGAAAGCTCTTAAATGGGAGTATAAATTCTGAAAATACCATTTCTTTTCAAGGCTTGGTTGCGGGAATATCTCATTAGAACCAAATGAGGTGCTCGGTCGAAAAACAGTCAAGTGACTTTGAATTGCAATATTTCGAAAACCAGACATCGCAGACGCTTCCGGTTTTCTTTTGTGGATAGCTGTGAGAAATCTAAGCAAGTATTTTTTTTACCGCAACCTCCTACAAGGCTTTGGTTAGAAATTATAGCCACGCAAAGGCATTAAAGACGAAGATTTTTTTTGCAAAATCCATAAATTTTTTTTAGCTCGAATCGGCTTGATTTATACATCAATGGAAAGGTCTATCAATTCTCTATGCAACAGTGAAGGTTTTAGCCGCGTACGAGCTTTGGTTAAAGAAATATAGCCTTCCAAAGAGTTTTTGGGTGAGGTCTGAGATGCATTTTTAGATTCACTTTGGATGCAATTATTTTCACAACCAGACCTCATAGAATGTTTTGGTTTTCAGTGGTAGAAAGCTCTTAAATGGGAGTATAAATTCTGAAAATACCATTTCTTTTCAAGGCTTGGTTGCGGGAATATCTCATTAGAACCAAATGAGGTGCTCGGGCGAAAAACAGTCAAGTGACTTTGAATTGCAATATTTCGAAAACCAGACATCGCAGACGCTTCCGGTTTTCTTTTGTGGATAGCTGTGAGAAATCTAAGCAAGTATTTTTTTTTACCGCAACCTCCTACAAGGCTTTGGTTAGAAATTATAGCCACGCAGGCATTAAAGACGAAGATTTTTTTTGCAAAATCCATAAAATTTTTTTAGCTCGAATCGGCTTGATTTATACATCAATGGAAAGGTCTATCAATTCTCTATGCAACAGTGAAGGTTTTAGCCGCGTACGAGCTTTGGTTAAAGAAATATAGCCTTCCAAAGAGTTTTTGGGTGAGGTCAGAGATGCATTTTTAGATTCACTTTGGATGCAATTATTTTCACAACCAGACCTCATAGAATGTTTTGGTTTTCAGTGGTAGAAAGCTCTTAAATGGGAGTATAAATTCTGAAAATACCATTTCTTTTCAAGGCTTGGTTGCGGGAATATCTCATTAGAACCAAATGAGGTGCTCGGTCGAAAACAGTCAAGTGACTTTGAATTGCAATATTTCGAAAACCAGACATCGCAGACGCTTCCGGTTTTCTTTTGTGGATAGCTGTGAGAAATCTAAGCAAGTATTTTTTTTACCGCAACCTCCTACAAGGCTTAGGTTAGAAATTATAGCCTCGCAAAGGCATTAAAGACGAAGATTTTTTTTGCAAAATCCATAAATTTTTTTTAGCTCGAATCGGCTTGATTTATACATCAATGGAAAGGTCTATCAATTCTCTATGCAACAGTGAAGGTTTTAGCCGCGTACGAGCTTTGGTTAAAGAAATATAGCCTTCCAAAGAGTTTTTGGGTGAGGTCAGAGATGCATTTTTAGATTCACTTTGGATGCAATTATTTTCACAACCAGACCTCATAGAATGTTTTGGTTTTCAGTGGTAGAAAGCTCTTAAATGGGAGTATAAATTCTGAAAATACCATTTCTTTTCAAGGCTTGGTTGCGGGAATATCTCATTAGAACCAAATGAGGTGCTCGGTCGAAAAACAGTCAAGTGACTTTGAATTGCAATATTTCGAAAACCAGACATCG
>CAJVQW010000070.1:0-23804 GCA_911387755.1 Chrysotoxum bicinctum
CGACAATACAAATACAATACAAATACAATACAAATACAATACAAATACAATACAAATACAATACAAATACAATACAAATAAAATACAAATGCAATACAAATACAATACAAAAACAATACAAATACAATACAAATACAATACAAATACAATACAAATACAATACAAATACAATACAAATACAATACAAATACAATACAAATACAATACAAATACAATACAAATACAATACAAATACAATACAAATACAATACAAATACAATACAAATACAATACAAATACAATACAAATACAATACAAATACAATACAAAATACAATATACAAATACAATACAAATACAATACAAATACAATACAAATACAATACAAATACATTACAAAACAATACATACAATACAAATACAATACAAATACAATACAAATACAATACAAATACAATACAAATACAATACAAATACAATACAAATACAATACAAATACAATACAAATACAATACAAATACAATACAAATACAATACAAATACAATACAAATACAATACAATTAAATACAATATACAAATACAATACAAATACAATACAAATACAATACAAATACAATACATACAATACAAATACAATACAAATAATACAATACAAATACAATACAAATACAATACAAATACAATACAAATACAATACATACAAATACAATACAAATACAATACAAATACAATACAAATACAATACAAATACAATACAAATACAATACAAATACAATACAAATACAATACAAATACAATACAAATACAATACAAATACAATACAATAATACAATACAAATACAATACAAATACAATACAAATACAATACAAATACAATACAAATACAATACAAATACAATACAAATACAATACAAATACAATACAAATACAATACAAATACAATACAAATACAATACAAATACACAATACAAATACAATACAAATACAATACAAATACAATACAAATACAATACAAATACAATACAAATACAATACAAATACAATACAAATACAATACAAAATACAATACAAATACAATACAAATACAATACAAATACAATACAAATACAATACAAATACATACAAATACAATACAATACAATACAATACAAACACAATACAAATACAATACAAATACAATACAAATACAAATACAAATACAATACAAATACAATACAAATACAATACAAATACAATACAAATACAATACAAATACAATACAAATACAATACAAATACAATACAATACATACAAATACAATACAAATACAATACAAATACAATACAAATACAATACAAATACAATACAAATACAATACAAATACAATACAAATACAATACAAATACAATACAAATACAATACAAATACAATACAAATACAATACAAATACAATACAAATACAATACAAATACAATACAAATACAATACAAATACAATACAAATACAATACAAATACAATACAAATACATACAAATACAATACAAATACAATACAAATACAATACAAATACAATACAAATACAATACAAATACAATACAAATACAATACAAATACAATACAAAAACAATACAAATACAATACAAATACAATACAAAAACAATACAAATACAATACAAATACAATACAAATACAATACAAATACAATACAAATACAATACAAATACAATACAAATACAATACAATACAATACAAATACAATACAAATACAATACAAATACAATACAAATACAATACAAAATACAATACAAATACAATACAAATACAATACAAATACAATACAAATACAATACAAATACAATACAAATACAATACAAATACAATACAAATACAATACAAATACAATACAAATACAATACAAATACAATACAAATACAATACAAATACAATACAAATACAATACAAATACAATACAAATACAATACAAATACAATACAAATACAATACAAATACAATACAAATACAATACAAATACAATACAAATACAATACAAATACAATACAAATACAATACAAATACAATACAAATACAATACAAATACAATACAAATACAATACAAATACAATACAAATACAATACAAATACAATACAAATACAATACAAATACAATACATACAAATACAATACAAATACAAATACAATACAAATACAATACAAATACAATACAAATACAAATACAAATACAATACAAATACAATACAAATACAATACAAATACAATACAAATACAATACAAATACAATACAAATACAATACAAATACAAATACAAATACAATACAAATACAATACAAATACAATACAAATACAATACAAATACAATACAAATACAATACAAATACAATACAAATACAATACAAATACAATACAAATACAATACAAATACAATACAAATACAATACAAATACAATACAAATACAATACAAATACAATACAAATACAATACAAAATACAATACAAATACAATACAAATACAATACAAATACAATACAAATACAATACAAATACAATTACAAAATACAATACAAATACAATACAAATACAATACAAATACAATACAAATACAATACAAATACAATACAAATACAATACAAATACAATACAAATACAATTACAAATACAATACAAATACAATACAAATACAATACAAATACAATACAAATACAATACAAATACAATACAAATACAATACAAATACAATACAAATACAATACAAATACAATACAAATACAATACAAATACAATACAAATACAATACAAATACAATACAAATACAATACAAATACAATACAAATACAATACAATACAATACAAATACAATACAAATACAATACAAATACAATACAAATACAATACAAATACAATACAAATACAATTACAATACAAATACAATACAAATACAATACAAATACAATACAAATACAATACAAATACAATACAAATACAATACAAATACAATACAAATACAATACAAATACAATACAAATACAATACAAATACAATACAAATACAATACAAATACAATACAAATACAATACAAATACAATACAAATACAATACAAATACAATACAAATACAATACAAATACAATACAAATACAATACAAATACAATACAAATACAATACAAATACAATACAAATACAATACAAATACAATACAAATACAATACAAATACAATACAAATACAATACAAATACAATACAAATACAATACAAATACAATACAAATACAATACAAATACAATACAAATACAATACAAATACAATACAAATACAATACAAATACAATACAAATACAATACAAATACAATACAAATACAATACAAATACAATACAAATACAATACAAATACAATACAAATACAATACAAATACAATACAAATACAATACAAATACAATACAAATACAATACAAATACAATACAAATACAATACAAATACAATACAAATACAATACAAATACAATACAAATACAATACAAATACAATACAAATACAATACAAATACAATACAAATACAATACAAATACAATACAAATACAATACAAATACAATACAAATACAATACAAATACAATACAAATACAATACAAATACAATACAAATACAATACAAATACAATACAAATACAATACAAATACAATACAAATACAATACAAATACAATACAAATACAATACAAATACAATACAAATACAATACAAATACAATACAAATACAATACAAATACAATACAAATACAATACAAATACAATACAAATACAATACAAATACAATACAAATACAATACAAATACAATACAAATACAATACAAATACAATACAAATACAATACAAATACAATACAAATACAATACAAATACAATACAAATACAATACAAATACAATACAAATACAATACAAATACAATACAAATACAATACAAATACAATACAAATACAATACAAATACAATACAAATACAATACAAATACAATACAAATACAATACAAATACAATACAAATACAATACAAATACAATACAAATACAATACAAATACAATACAAATACAATACAAATACAATACAAATACAATACAAATACAATACAAATACAATACAAATACAATACAAATACAATACAAATACAATACAAATACAATACAAATACAATACAAATACAATACAAATACAATACAAATACAATACAAATACAATACAAATACAATACAAATACAATACAAATACAATACAAATACAATACAAATACAATACAAATACAATACAAATACAATACAAATACAATACAAATACAATACAAATACAATACAAATACAATACAAATACAATACAAATACAATACAAATACAATACAAATACAATACAAATACAATACAAATACAATACAAATACAATACAAATACAATACAAATACAATACAAATACAATACAAATACAATACAAATACAATACAAATACAATACAAATACAATACAAATACAATACAAATACAATACAAATACAATACAAATACAATACAAATACAATACAAATACAATACAAATACAATACAAATACAATACAAATACAATACAAATACAATACAAATACAATACAAATACAATACAAATACAATACAAATACAATACAAATACAATACAAATACAATACAAATACAATACAAATACGATACAAATACAATACAAATACAATACAAATACAATACAAATACAATACAAATACAATACAAATACAATACAAATACAATACAAATACAATACAAATACAATACAAATACAATACAAATACAATACAAATACAATACAAATACAATACAAATACAATACAAATACAATACAAATACAATACAAATACAATACAAATACAATACAAATACAATACAAATACAATACAAATACAATACAAATACAATACAAATACAATACAAATACAATACAAATACAATACAAATACAATACAAATACAATACAAATACAATACAAATACAATACAAATACAATACAAATACAATACAAATACAATACAAATACAATACAAATACAATACAAATACAATACAAATACAATACAAATACAATACAAATACAATACAAATACAATACAAATACAATACAAATACAATACAAATACAATACAAATACAATACAAATACAATACAAATACAATACAAATACAATACAAATACAATACAAATACAATACAAATACAATACAAATACAATACAAATACAATACAAATACAATACAAATACAATACAAATACAATACAAATACAATACAAATACAATACAAATACAATACAAATACAATACAAATACAATACAAATACAATACAAATACAATACAAATACAATACAAATACAATACAAATACAATACAAATACAATACAAATACAATACAAATACAATACAAATACAATACAAATACAATACAAATACAATACAAATACAATACAAATACAATACAAATACAATACAAATACAATACAAATACAATACAAATACAATACAAATACAATTGTATTGTATTGTATTTGTATTGTATTTGTATTGTATTTGTATTGTATTTGTATTGTATTTGTATTGTATTTGTATTGTATTTGTATTGTATTTGTATTGTATTTGTATTGTATTTGTATTGTATTTGTATTGTATTTGTATTGTATTTGTATTGTATTTGTATTGTATTTGTATTGTATTTGTATTGTATTTGTATTGTATTTGTATTGTATTTGTATTGTATTTGTATTGTATTTGTATTGTATTTGTATTGTATTTGTATTGTATTTGTATTGTATTTGTATTGTATTTGTATTGTATTTGTATTTAATTTGTATTGTATTTGTATTGTATTTGTATTGTATTTGTATTGTATTTGTATTGTATTTGTATTGTATTTGTATTGTATTTGTATTGTATTTGTATTGTATTTGTATTGTATTTGTATTGTATTTGTATTGTATTTGTATTGTATTTGTATTGTATTTGTATTGTATTTGTATTGTATTTGTATTGTATTTGTATTGTATTTGTATTGTATTTGTATTGTATTTGTATTGTATTTGTATTGTATTTGTATTGTATTTGTATTGTATTTGTATTGTATTTGTGTTGTATTTGTATTGTATTTGTATTGTATTTGTATTGTATTTGTAACTAAAAGTATACATGCACAACGTATAGACGCACTTTTAAATCGTCCGCAGTCGAAATTCTCTTAACATTGTTTTTTGCTAAAATAATTTTCTTAAGTGCGCGAAATTCATTTTCCAACATAAATTACTCCTCATAAATCATAAAATATCGCCACAAAAACTAGTGAATATCAAGAAAACAGTGTTTAAAATTATCAAATTAAATCAACCAGAACCAATTTCACAATATTCCTACATTTTATACACAATGTCAACACGTTCAAGAACTGCTCTGCTCAACACACCTTCATCCACACCACCACCCTCATGCAACGATTCTCCAGCTCTAACTGCTACAAAGAAAACCAAACAACATACCCCGCTCTCCGTACCACCTCGAACCAGCACCATTTCTCCAGCAGCATCAAATCTTAAAAGCGGCAATGACTCTTACCTCACGATCGAAACCCTTGAAAAACACCTAAGCATACATACGGACACGATCGTCAGTCGCATCACGGACGAACTGTCAAAAATTCGCTCTGAGTTCTTTGCTAGACTGGAACAAACCGAAAATAAATGGGACGAAAAGCTTCAACAAGTCAACAAAACAATTACAGACATTGTAAGTCGCATTGAATGTCTCGAATCCAATTCCTCAAATGCACTCGCCATTGACGGCAAGTTGAATGACGCAAACACTACCATTGCTAACACCATGAGTAGAATTAACCAAATAGAGGAAAACACAATCGGTATGACTAATTTCGTCTCTAAGCTCTCATCTTTGCAACAACAAATCGATGCCATGGAAAAAAAAGAGATTGCAGCAGATGCTATATTGTTTGGTGTTCCATCTTTACCGGATGAAAATCTTACATTGCTTTTTAATCGTCTTTGTCTTAACGTCAAATGCAAAGCCCCTTGCCTGAAGAGTATTTTTCGCTCTCGCTCACGAAATATAAAAAGCTTAACTCCAACACCTATTATACTTAAATTTATGAACACGCAAGAGAGGAATTCTACTTTGAAATGCATTTCCATCTACCGCAAACAACAACAACGTCATCAACTCACCTTACGAGATCTGGGTATAGAATCAAACAATGCATGTTTTTTAAATGAAAGCCTACCAAAGACCACACGCACTCTTCTTCATCAAGCAGTGCGCATGAGGAACAATCACCAACTCTTCAGTGCATATACTTCATATGGTAATGTTTTCATAAAACTAGCAGCTGATGGAGAGAGTTTTGCTGTTCACAGCGTGGGAGAATTAGAAGCTGCAGTGGCGACTAACTAAATTTGTGTATGCCTTTATGATGTTTACCCTATATTTTTTTTCATTACACTTTTTATACATCAATAATAATTTATTCTTATCTTCATCTATCCTTTTCTCAATTTCATTTTTATTTTTTCTTATTAAAATAATTTGTAAATATTCTTTCTCTTTAAAAAACTTTCCTTATTTAATTTTTTTTCTTGATTTCTTACTAGTTTTTCTATTTACTGTAACGATGATTTGCCAAAAAGTATTTTTCACTTTCTACGTTCTATTCCTTATTTTAACCGTATCTCCTTTTGCTTCATATTCTTTCTTTATATGCTGTCTTTTAATTAAAAATTATAAGCGCAGCTAACAATATCAGAGGGTTCATGGGAAATGACACGAATACAAGCCTACATCACATGATAAGAATTTTACGGCGCCAAAATAACGGTTTGCGAATTTGTCATCTTAATGCACAAAGCTTGACCAAAAAATTAGGGGAGTTCAGATACTTGTTTGTAGATTCTCAAATTGACATTCTATCTGTCTCCGAAACTTGGTTCCAACCAGATATTTGTGATAATTTTTATCGAGTTGAGGGCTATAAATTGTTTAGGGCTGATCGCATTTCAAGAACTGGTGGGGGATGCGCTCTGTACATTCGGGATGGGTTGAATTGTAGACTTGTTTGTAAGTCAGATGATGGATGTCCTTTTGAATTCATATTTGTCAATATCAAATTCAACTCTGAAAATTTCCTGGTTGGCTCGGTTTACCGACCCTACAACAACATCAGCTTAGTACCATTAGTAACCACTCTAGAGACCTTTTCCTGCAATTTTTCATTCACAATACTATGCGGTGACTTTAACTGTAATCTCCTAGATAACAAAATTTCTGATTCATTTGTAAGTACTTTTGAAGCTCTAGATTTACATGCAATCAACTGTACATCCCCAACCCATTTTACTGAATCCTCAAGTACATTACTTGACCTCTTCATAACAAGCGATAATGATAGAGTTCTTCATTATAGCCAACTTCAAGCTCCCGGTTTTTCTAAACACGATATGATTTTCACATGTATTGATATATCTTGCCAGGTCGACCAACAAAGTTTCCAATTTCGTGATTTTAAAAATTTGAATGTTTCGGAGTTATTGCTTGATTTTCATTGTTTAAACTGGAATTCAATCTATTTCATGCAGAATGTGGATGAACAAATATCTTTTTTTAACCATAACATTAACTCACTATTTGATATCCATGTTCCAATCAAAACTCGTTTGATAAAACATAAAGCTTCTCCCTGGGTGAATGGCGACATCATTTCTGCAATGTCAGAACGTGATGCCGCTTACAGTCAGTGGAGAAGATACCGAATTGAATCTCTACACCAAAACTACTGCAAACTACGGAACAAAGTAGTCAAAATGATAAGATTGGCTAAATTGATTTTTTATGAACAGAAGCTTGGAACTTCTAAATCCATGAAAGACACTTGGAAGCAGCTCCGAGAAGTAGGTATCGGGAAACAACAAAAGTTTCTCACTGATGACATTGACTGCAATGACCTCAACAAAAAGTTTACTACACTGCCTTGTTCGTCATCTAATGTGTCTTTCAGTGAACCTCTCAATGTTGAACAATCATCTTCAGCCAATTCTTTTAGTTTTGACAGATTATCCGAGGAAGATGTTGTGGAGGCTATACTTTCTATTAAATCAAATGCCATAGGACTTGACTTAATTAACCCAAAGTTTATTAAACTTTTGCTTCCCTACATTCTGAGATTTGTAACACACATCTTTAACAGTATTTTGACAACATCTGAGTTTCCTACAGAATGGAAGAAAGCAAAAGTCATTCCTATTCCCAAGAAATGTACAGGCTCCGCAATAGATTTTCGACCAATAGCCATTCTTCCTTTTATGTCAAAAGTATTTGAAAAGGCAATCTCCAAACAAATTCAAAATCATCTTACTTCTAACAACCTTCTCAGTATATGTCAGTCTGGGTTCCGACCACAACGTAGTTGTAAATCGGCATTACTTCTCGTTGCTGATGAAATAAGAGCTGCTATAGATAAAGACCATTTTGTTCTGCTTACGCTATTAGACTTCTCCAAGGCTTTTGATACCGTTAATCACTCAATACTCTGTAGAAGACTACACCAAAGTTTTGGTTTTTCAATTGAGTCGTGCAAACTGATCCACTCATATCTTAATAGCAGGCAACAATGTGTTGTAGCAAATGGTAGATCCTCCAACTTCGCTTATGTACTCCACGGGGTCCCACAAGGATCAATTTTGGGCCCACTGTTTTTCTCCATGTACATTAATGATTTACCACACTTAGTTAAAAACTGCTTTATTCACTTATATGCTGACGACGTGCAGCTCTTGATCAGCCGGCCCTTGACTGCGAAGGACGAGGCAGTCTCTCTGATGAACACTGATTTGCGAAACATCACACGTTGGTCCTTAATAAACAATCTTCACCTAAACCCTTCTAAGTCAAAAACATTGCCTATCCATCGGAAGATTTTCGACAAAACCATACTAAGCCCCCTGCAGATAGAGAATCAAACCATCTCTTATGTTGACTCTGCCCGTAATCTAGGTATGGTTTTCAATCGAACTCTTACCTGGAATGACCATCTTAACAGCGCTATAGGGAAGGTTTATGGAAGTCTTAGAGCTCTTCGAATCGCTCAAGGCTTCATTCCTCAGAATACTAAGCTCTTGTTAGCAAAAACGCTTTTGCTTCCAATGCTGCTTTACTGTTCTGAAGTTTTTGGCGATTTGGACTATGCAACATCTAGAAAACTTAATGTAGTCTATAATAACATTGCTCGATTCGTATATAATCTCCGCCCATTTGATCATGTTTCTCTTTTTTCTAATCAACTATGTGGTTGTAGTCTAAATAATCTTTTAAAATTTCGGTCACTTAAATACCTTCAACTGTTAATACAAACAAAACAACCTGATTATCTGCACAGTAGACTGAACTTCCCTCATTCAAATAGGTCTCTCATTCTCATAAAGCCAAGATTTAAATATCTGAATACTCAACGGCAGTTTTATATTCATGTCATTAACCTTTGGAACTCTCTGCCAGTCACCATAAGAGGAATAAGAAGCACAAGGAAATTCTCATCCTTACTTTTTAAGTATTTGGCAAATCGTTGAATTATTATTATTATTATTTTTTTTTTTCTTCTTTTCTCTTTAACTTAAATATTATTATTATTATTATTATTGTTAATCATTATATTTTAATTTTATCTAAAATCAAGCATTAATTAAATCTCACGTCATTTCAAGGCTTATAATAACTAACAAGATGTAAATCTTACTTTGTAAGCGTTTTTTAAAATAAATAAATAAATAAATAAATAAATAAATATTGTATTTGTATTGTATTTGTATTGTATTTGTATTGTATTTGTATTGTATTTGTATTGTATTTGTATTGTATTTGTATTGTATTTGTATTGTATTTGTATTGTATTTGTATTGTATTTGTATTGTATTTGTATTGTATTTGTATTGTATTTGTATTGTATTTGTATTGTATTTGTATTGTATTTGTATTGTATTTGTATTGTATTTGTATTGTATTTGTATTGTATTTGTATTGTATTTGTATTGTATTTGTATTGTATTTGTATTGTATTTGTATTGTATTTGTATTGTATTTGTATTGTATTTGTATTGTATTTGTATTGTATTTGTATTGTATTTGTATTGTATTTGTATTGTATTTGTATTGTATTTGTATTGTATTTGTATTGTATTTGTATTGTATTTGTATTGTATTTGTATTGTATTTGTATTGTATTTGTATTGTATTTGTATTGTATTTGTATTGTATTTGTATTGTATTTGTATTGTATTTGTATTGTATTTGTATTGTATTTGTATTGTATTTGTATTGTATTTGTATTGTATTTGTATTGTATTTGTATTGTATTTGTATTGTATTTGTATTGTATTTGTATTGTATTTGTATTGTATTTGTATTGTATTTGTATTGTATTTGTATTGTATTTGTATTGTATTTGTATTGTATTTGTATTGTATTTGTATTGTATTTGTATTGTATTTGTATTGTATTTGTATTGTATTTGTATTGTATTTGTATTGTATTTGTATTGTATTTGTATTGTATTTGTATTGTATTTGTATTGTATTTGTATTGTATTTGTATTGTATTTGTATTGTATTTGTATTGTATTTGTATTGTATTTGTATTGTATTTGTATTGTATTTGTATTGTATTTGTATTGTATTTGTATTGTATTTGTATTGTATTTGTATTGTATTTGTATTGTATTTGTATTGTATTTGTATTGTATTTGTATTGTATTTGTATTGTATTTGTATTGTATTTGTATTGTATTTGTATTGTATTTGTATTGTATTTGTATTGTATTTGTATTGTATTTGTATTGTATTTGTATTGTATTTGTATTGTATTTGTATTGTATTTGTATTGTATTTGTATTGTATTTGTATTGTATTTGTATTGTATTTGTATTGTATTTGTATTGTATTTGTATTGTATTTGTATTGTATTTGTATTGTATTTGTATTGTATTTGTATTGTATTTGTATTGTATTTGTATTGTATTTGTATTGTATTTGTATTGTATTTGTATTGTATTTGTATTGTATTTGTATTGTATTTGTATTGTATTTGTATTGTATTTGTATTGTATTTGTATTGTATTTGTATTGTATTTGTATTGTATTTGTATTGTATTTGTATTGTATTTGTATTGTATTTGTATTGTATTTGTATTGTATTTGTATTGTATTTGTATTGTATTTGTATTGTATTTGTATTGTATTTGTATTGTATTTGTATTGTATTTGTATTGTATTTGTATTGTATTTGTATTGTATTTGTATTGTATTTGTATTGTATTTGTATTGTATTTGTATTGTATTTGTATTGTATTTGTATTGTATTTGTATTGTATTTGTATTGTATTTGTATTGTATTTGTATTGTATTTGTATTGTATTTGTATTGTATTTGTATTGTATTTGTATTGTATTTGTATTGTATTTGTATTGTATTTGTATTGTATTTGTATTGTATTTGTATTGTATTTGTATTGTATTTGTATTGTATTTGTATTGTATTTGTATTGTATTTGTATTGTATTTGTATTGTATTTGTATTGTATTTGTATTGTATTTGTATTGTATTTGTATTGTATTTGTATTGTATTTGTATTGTATTTGTATTGTATTTGTATTGTATTTGTATTGTATTTGTATTGTATTTGTATTGTATTTGTATTGTATTTGTATTGTATTTGTATTGTATTTGTATTGTATTTGTATTGTATTTGTATTGTATTTGTATTGTATTTGTATTGTATTTGTATTGTATTTGTATTGTATTTGTATTGTATTTGTATTGTATTTGTATTGTATTTGTATTGTATTTGTATTGTATTTGTATTGTATTTGTATTGTATTTGTATTGTATTTGTATTGTATTTGTATTGTATTTGTATTGTATTTGTATTGTATTTGTATTGTATTTGTATTGTATTTGTATTGTATTTGTATTGTATTTGTATTGTATTTGTATTGTATTTGTATTGTATTTGTATTGTATTTGTATTGTATTTGTATTGTATTTGTATTGTATTTGTATTGTATTTGTATTGTATTTGTATTGTATTTGTATTGTATTTGTATTGTATTTGTATTGTATTTGTATTGTATTTGTATTGTATTTGTATTGTATTTGTATTGTATTTGTATTGTATTTGTATTGTATTTGTATTGTATTTGTATTGTATTTGTATTGTATTTGTATTGTATTTGTATTGTATTTGTATTGTATTTGTATTGTATTTGTATTGTATTTGTATTGTATTTGTATTGTATTTGTATTGTATTTGTATTGTATTTGTATTGTATTTGTATTGTATTTGTATTGTATTTGTATTGTATTTGTATTGTATTTGTATTGTATTTGTATTGTATTTGTATTGTATTTGTATTGTATTTGTATTGTATTTGTATTGTATTTGTATTGTATTTGTATTGTATTTGTATTGTATTTGTATTGTATTTGTATTGTATTTGTATTGTATTTGTATTGTATTTGTATTGTATTTGTATTGTATTTGTATTGTATTTGTATTGTATTTGTATTGTATTTGTATTGTATTTGTATTGTATTTGTATTGTATTTGTATTGTATTTGTATTGTATTTGTATTGTATTTGTATTGTATTTGTATTGTATTTGTATTGTATTTGTATTGTATTTGTATTGTATTTGTATTGTATTTGTATTGTATTTGTATTGTATTTGTATTGTATTTGTATTGTATTTGTATTGTATTTGTATTGTATTTGTATTGTATTTGTATTGTATTTGTATTGTATTTGTATTGTATTTGTATTGTATTTGTATTGTATTTGTATTGTATTTGTATTGTATTTGTATTGTATTTGTATTGTATTTGTATTGTATTTGTATTGTATTTGTATTGTATTTGTATTGTATTTGTATTGTATTTGTATTGTATTTGTATTGTATTTGTATTGTATTTGTATTGTATTTGTATTGTATTTGTATTGTATTTGTATTGTATTTGTATTGTATTTGTATTGTATTTGTATTGTATTTGTATTGTATTTGTATTGTATTTGTATTGTATTTGTATTGTATTTGTATTGTATTTGTATTGTATTTGTATTGTATTTGTATTGTATTTGTATTGTATTTGTATTGTATTTGTATTGTATTTGTATTGTATTTGTATTGTATTTGTATTGTATTTGTATTGTATTTGTATTGTATTTGTATTGTATTTGTATTGTATTTGTATTGTATTTGTATTGTATTTGTATTGTATTTGTATTGTATTTGTATTGTATTTGTATTGTATTTGTATTGTATTTGTATTGTATTTGTATTGTATTTGTATTGTATTTGTATTGTATTTGTATTGTATTTGTATTGTATTTGTATTGTATTTGTATTGTATTTGTATTGTATTTGTATTGTATTTGTATTGTATTTGTATTGTATTTGTATTGTATTTGTATTGTATTTGTATTGTATTTGTATTGTATTTGTATTGTATTTGTATTGTATTTGTATTGTATTTGTATTGTATTTGTATTGTATTTGTATTGTATTTGTATTGTATTTGTATTGTATTTGTATTGTATTTGTATTGTATTTGTATTGTATTTGTATTGTATTTGTATTGTATTTGTATTGTATTTGTATTGTATTTGTATTGTATTTGTATTGTATTTGTATTGTATTTGTATTGTATTTGTATTGTATTTGTATTGTATTGTATTGTATTTGTATTGTATTTGTATTGTATTTGTATTGTATTTGTATTGTATTTGTATTGTATTTTTGTATTGTATTTGTATTGTATTTGTATTGTATTTGTATTGTATTTGTATTGTATTTGTATTGTATTTGTATTGTATTTGTATTGTATTTGTATTGTATTTGTATTGTATTTGTATTGTATTTGTATTGTATTTGTATTGTATTTGTATTGTATTTGTATTGTATTTGTATTGTATTTGTATTGTATTTGTATTGTATTTGTATTGTATTTGTATTGTATTTGTATTGTATTTGTATTGTATTTGTATTGTATTTGTATTGTATTTGTATTGTATTTGTATTGTATTTGTATTGTATTTGTATTGTATTTGTATTGTATTTGTATTGTATTTGTATTGTATTTGTATTGTATTTGTATTGTATTTGTATTGTATTTGTATTGTATTTGTATTGTATTTGTATTGTATTTGTATTGTATTTGTATTGTATTTGTATTGTATTTGTATTGTATTTGTATTGTATTTGTATTGTATTTGTATTGTATTTGTATTGTATTTGTATTGTATTTGTATTGTATTTGTATTGTATTTGTATTGTATTTGTATTGTATTTGTATTGTATTTGTATTGTATTTGTATTGTATTTGTATTGTATTTGTATTGTATTTGTATTGTATTTGTATTGTATTTGTATTGTATTTGTATTGTATTGTATTGTATTTGTATTGTATTTGTATTGTATTTGTATTGTATTTGTATTGTATTTGTATTGTATTTGTATTGTATTTGTATTGTATTTGTATGTATTTGTATTGTATTTGTATTGTATTTGTATTGTATTTGTATTGTATTTGTATTGTATTTGTATTGTATTTGTATTGTATTTGTATTGTATTTGTATTGTATTTGTATTGTATTTGTATTGTATTTGTATTGTATTTGTATTGTATTTGTATTGTATTTGTATTGTATTTGTATTGTATTTGTATTGTATTTGTATTGTATTTGTATTGTATTGTATGTATTTGTATTGTATTGTATTTGTATTGTATTTGTATTGTATTTGTATTGTATTGTATTGTATTTGTATTGTATTTGTATTGTATTTGTATTGTATTTGTATTGTATTTGTATTGTATTTGTATTGTATTTGTATTGTATTGTATGTTTGTATTGTATTTGTATTGTATTTGTATTGTATTTGTATTGTATTTGTATTGTATTTGTATTGTATTTGTATTGTATTTGTATTGTATTTGTATTGTATTTGTATTGTATTTGTATTGTATTTGTATTGTATTTGTATTGTATTGTATTTATTGTATTGTATTGTATTGTATTTGTATTGTATTTGTATTGTATTTGTATTGTATTTGTATTGTATTTGTATTGTATTTGTATTGTATTTGTATGTATTTGTATTGTATTTGTATTGTATTTGTATTGTATTTGTATTGTATTTGTATTGTATTTGTATTGTATTTGTATTGTATTTGTATTGTATTTGTATTGTATTTGTATTGTATTTGTATTGTATTTGTATTGTATTTGTATTGTATTTGTATTGTATTTGTATTGTATTGTATGTGTATTGTATTTGTATTGTATTTGTATTGTATTTGTATTGTATTTGTATTGTATTTGTATTGTATTTGTATGTATTTGTATGTATTGTATTGTATTTGTATTGTATTTGTATTGTATTTGTATTGTATTTGTATTGTATTTGTATTGTATTTGTATTGTATTTGTATTGTATTTGTATTGTATTTGTATTGTATTTGTATTGTATTTGTATTGTATTTGTATTGTATTTGTATTGTATTTGTATTGTATTTGTATTGTATTTGTATTGTATTTGTATTGTTTTGTATTGTATTTGTATTGTATTTGTATTGTATTTGTATTGTATTTGTATTGTATTTGTATTGTATTTGTATTGTATTTGTATTGTATTTGTATTGTATTTGTATTGTATTTGTATTGTATTTGTATTGTATTTGTATTGTATTTGTATTGTATTTGTATTGTATTGTATTGTATTTGTATTGTATTTTGTATTGTATTTGTATTGTATTTGTATTGTATTTGTATTGTATTTGTATTGTATTTGTATTGTATTTGTATTGTATTTGTATTGTATTTGTATTGTATTTGTATTGTATTTGTATTGTATTTGTATTGTATTTGTATTGTATTTGTATTGTTTTTTGTATTGTATTTGTATTGTATTTGTATTGTATTTGTATGTATTTGTATTGTATTTGTATTGTATTTGTATTGTATTTGTATTGTATTTGTATTGTATTTGTATTGTATTTGTATTGTATTTGTATTGTATTTGTATTGTATTTGTATTGTATTTGTATTGTATTTGTATTGTATTTGTATTGTATTTGTATTGTATTTGTATTGTATTTGTATTGTATTTGTATTGTATTTGTATTGTATTTGTATTGTATTTGTATTGTATTTGTATTGGTTATTTGTATTGTATTTGTATTGTATTTGTATTGTATTTGTATTGTATTTGTATTGTATTTGTATTGTATTTGTATTGTATTTGTATTGTATTTGTATTGTATTTGTATTGTATTTGTATTGTATTTGTATTGTATTTGTATTGTATTTGTATTGTATTTGTATTGTATTTGTATTGTATTTGTATTGTATTTGTATTGTATTTGTATTGTATTTGTATTGTATTTGTATTGTATTTGTATTGTATTTGTATGTATTGTATTTGTATTGTATTTGTATTGTATTTGTATTGTATTTGTATTGTATTTGTATTGTATTTGTATTGTATTTGTATTGTATTTGTATTGTATTTGTATTGTATTTGTATTGTATTTGTATTGTATTTGTATTGTATTTGTATTGTATTTGTATTGTATTTGTATTGTATTTGTATTGTATTTGTATTGTATTTGTATTGTATTTGTATTGTATTTGTATTGTATTTGTATTGTATTTGTATTGTATTTGTATTGTATTTGTATTGTATTTGTATTGTATTTGTATTGTATTTGTATTGTATTTGTATTGTATTTGTATTGTATTTGTATTGTATTTGTATTGTATTTGTATTGTATTTGTATTGTATTTGTATTGTATTTGTATTGTATTTGTATTGTATTTGTATTGTATTTGTATTGTATTTGTATTGTATTTGTATTGTATTTGTATTGTATTTGTATTGTATTTGTATTGTATTTGTATTGTATTTGTATTGTATTTGTATTGTATTTGTATTGTATTTGTATTGTATTTGTATTGTATTTGTATTGTATTTGTATTGTATTTGTATTGTATTTGTATTGTATTTGTATTGTATTTGTATTGTATTTGTATTGTATTTGTATTGTATTTGTATTGTATTTGTATTGTATTTGTATTGTATTTGTATTGTATTTGTATTGTATTTGTATTGTATTTGTATTGTATTTGTATTGTATTTGTATTGTATTTGTATTGTATTTGTATTGTATTTGTATTGTATTTGTATTGTATTTGTATTGTATTTGTATTGTATTTGTATTGTATTTGTATTGTATTTGTATTGTATTTGTATTGTATTTGTATTGTATTTGTATTGTATTTGTATTGTATTTGTATTGTATTTGTATTGTATTTGTATTGTATTTGTATTGTATTTGTATTGTATTTGTATTGTATTTGTATTGTATTTGTATTGTATTTGTATTGTATTTGTATTGTATTTGTATTGTATTTGTATTGTATTTGTATTGTATTTGTATTGTATTTGTATTGTATTTGTATTGTATTTGTATTGTATTTGTATTGTATTTGTATTGTATTTGTATTGTATTTGTATTGTATTTGTATTGTATTTGTATTGTATTTGTATTGTATTTGTATTGTATTTGTATTGTATTTGTATTGTATTTGTATTGTATTTGTATTGTATTTGTATTGTATTTGTATTGTATTTGTATTGTATTTGTATTGTATTTGTATTGTATTTGTATTGTATTTGTATTGTATTTGTATTGTATTTGTATTGTATTTGTATTGTATTTGTATTGTATTTGTATTGTATTTGTATTGTATTTGTATTGTATTTGTATTGTATTTGTATTGTATTTGTATTGTATTTGTATTGTATTTGTATTGTATTTGTATTGTATTTGTATTGTATTTGTATTGTATTTGTATTGTATTTGTATTGTATTTGTATTGTATTTGTATTGTATTTGTATTGTATTTGTATTGTATTTGTATTGTATTTGTATTGTATTTGTATTGTATTTGTATTGTATTTGTATTGTATTTGTATTGTATTTGTATTGTATTTGTATTGTATTTGTATTGTATTTGTATTGTGTTTGTATTGTATTTGTATTGTATTTGTATTGTATGTGTATTGTACGGGTATTTTATTTGTATTGTATGTTTATTTTATGTGTATTGTATGTGTATTGAATGTGTATTGTACGTGTATTGTATGTTTATTGTATGTGTATTGTATGTGCATTGTATGTGTATTGTATGTGTAGTGTATGTGTATTGTATGTGTATTTTATGTGTATTGTATGTGTATTGTATGTGTATTGAATGTGTATTGTACGTGTATTGTATGTTTATTGTATGTTTATTGTATGTGCATTGTATGTGTATTGTATGTGTATTGCATGTGTATTGTATGTGTATTGCATATGCATTGTGTGTGTATTGTATGTGTATTGTATGTGTATTGTATGTGTATTGTATGTGTATTGTATGTGTATTGTATGTGTATTGTATGTGTTTTGTATGTGTATTGTATGTGTATTGAATGTGTATTGTACGTGTATTGTATGTTTATTGTGTGTGTATTGTATGTGCATTGTATGTGTATTGTATGTGTATTGTATGTGTATTGTATGTACATTGTATGAGTATTGTATGAGTATTGAATGTGTATTGTATTTTTATTGTATGTGTATTGCATGTGTATTGTATGTGTATTGCATATGCATTGTGTGTGTATTGTATGTGTATTGTATGTGTATTGTATGTGTATTGTATGTGTATTGTATGTGTATTGTATGTGTATTGTATGTGTATTGTATGCGTATTGTATGTGTAGTGTATGTGTATTGTATGTGTTTTTTATGTGTATTGTATGTGTATTGTATGTGTATAGTATGTGTATTGTACGTGTACAGTTATCCAACGAAGTACAAAATGGATAAGATTTACAAAATAACTGTAATAAATTCAAGGTTCATTTGAACTTACTTACTTTTGTGATATAAATTTGTTATCATTTTTAGTTTAAGTCGAATATTTCTTAAGTTTTCTTAAAATTTTTATTTGAAATGTTATCTACTTTTTAGTTCGAAATACATATCAATTATAGACAAAAATATAATTTTTTTTTTTTGACATTAGAGTAATTTGGGGTAATGTGGTATAGGTGGGTAATATGGTATAGGCAGTTTTCTCAAAAACTAAGCATGTTTCTTCTACGGTTTTTACCTTAGCGGATGGTAATATAAATAAAACTAAGTACTCGTGTTCAATCAAGTCAAAAATCTTCGTATATCTCAAGCAAATATTTGAAAAGGGTTATTGCGTGAAGTTGAGTTTTTTGTTGGTTCAAACAAAAAGTGTTTATGTGCTCTCAAAAGTTGTGTTTCAAGCTAGTTTATATAAATTCTTATACAACAACAATACCCTAACTTCCTCTACTATCGATGATTGTTTAAGGGAAATGATCTTTAAACTAAGAGGTTATTACTTACTGTATTATTATTATGTATTATACTGTATATTTGTATTGGCATAGCAAATGGCCAACAATTATGACAACTACAAGACGTCAAAGTGAGTTTGGAGTGTTCACACTACTTTTGTGTCTGAACACGAAAGGGTGGCCTTACCTTTTCTATTTCTATTTGCACATGCAAATAGTCGACGGATTCACATACAGTCGACTTCCTCTAAGTCGAACTTTCACGGGAGAGTTTTAGAAAAATTCGAGTTAGAGAGAGTTTTTTTTTAATGATTTATTGAATTAAATAACAAATAAAGTAAATAAATAATTAATTGGAATCTCACTGGAACGTAGATACATATTATGTACATATCTCTTGTTTTACTTAGAATCTTTGAAATAAAACAAAAAAAACTAACTATGAAACTCATAAGCATAATCCGCACGTCCGCAAATATGCACGTATTGCAATTGGAATCTCACCGCCACGTTTCCCTTTTCTTTTCCAATACACAGACCAATACAATGATTTAAGAGAACTTCAGTGATATAGTTTTTTTTGTTTGGAACATTGTATGTATATATATTTTTATAGTACTCTCATGGAACACGAAAAAAAGTTTTATTATTGTGCCGCAAAATCGTAAGTGTGGCTATGTTAAGCAGTGCAGAGTTGACGTGGAAGGAGAAAATATAAGCAAAAGAAGAGACGAGGTAGAGATATATTTATTCTGACAACAATAATGAGGGTAAGGGAGAAAATATTATCTGCGTTTCTTTTTGCTGTCAGAATCAATTATAGGTAGGTATATAAAGTTGTATATGCGAGGCGCGAAATGAATACAAGCAAAAAGTATTGAGAGTGTATGAGAGTTTTTGTGAATTTTGTTTTATTCCTCATGCAATCTGGTTTGTCTAAATTCTTATACGATTAATTACGGGAGTTGCCATTTTATCGACTTTTGTAATGAGATCTAAAAGAATTTGAACTTCATAAACTCAAATGCTTTTATTTCGTTATGGTAACCAAAATAATTTTATAATAATAATTTTATAATAATTATATGCAGTAGGTAGTTAGATAGTGGCAATTGTATTTTTTTTGTAATTAATATAGATATGTACATACACAGTTAGAAAACTATTTCTTTAAAAAAATCTTATAGGTACGTACCTATATTTTTATTAAAGAAAATAGCTTTTGCATAGTATGTAGGTATGTACATACCCATAGAAAATTGTATGAAATTAAAATTATAACATGGAAAATTTTTAATACTTTTTATGTGTATAATAAACAATTTCAGAAATTCATAAATATTCACATAAAGCTATTTTGAAAATAAAATCAAATAAGTTTTTCGAGAAAAAAATAATTTTAGAAAACTTAAATTAGGTAATTAAAAAAATAGAATAAAATTATTATTGACATAATATTTTAAAAAAAAATCAGATACCTTTTTTGGAAAAAAATATTTTGTATGCATTTACATATTGCTTATAAGCAATTTTTGAAAAATTAAAAAAAAGGAATTTGGTGTTAATTGTAAGAAATTTTTGATGCACCCCACATGAAAAATTTTTAAAATAAAAATAAACTTTTTTTTACAAAAAATAGTTTTTATCCTACAGAATTAAAAATTACATATTCGTGATCTAGGGAGTGCCACCTTTCAATCCACGTATGAAAAACGCAAAAACGCTTAAAACGTATTTTAAGCGTGGAACAAAAAAATATTGTTTTTAAGTAAAATCTCCTCAAATCGTGCGGTAGCTTTAAGTTTTATTACTGTACGAATGGAAATTAAATTTTGAAAAAAACATTGCGCCGGTTTTTGAGATATCGAATTTTCCAAAAAGAATGACTTTTTTTCCAAAAATTAAAAAAAAAAATATTATAAATATATAAGACTTGATAATATTAAAATTTTCAAAAAAGTATGAACATTTTTTGGAAAAAAGAAAATTTGTATACGCGTGAAAATATTTTTTTTTTCGTAAGTTACTTGATATTTTTTCAAAAAAGGGTTTTCGAAAATCGTATTTTTCTCGAAAACTGTTCCGAGGCTGAAATTTGTTTCTTTTTATTAATTTTTGTATATAAAAGCTTATATTTTTAAGAAAACAACACGAATTATAATTTTTGTTCTTGGAAGATAGTTTTGAGGAAATATTGAGTTTTCAAAAAAAAAAAATTGGAAATTTTTTTTAAAAATCCAAAAAATTATTTTTTGAAAATTATTATACACAATAATATTCAAACTATTAGGGACCTTTAGCAAAAAAAATGATCAAACTCCGTCGTACAGTTTTTGAGAAAATCGAAAACAAAAAAAATGGTCCCAAGGGGGGTACCAAAAATAACAATTTTTTGTAAAATTTGTTTCAACCATTACCTAGCTCATTGTATATATATACAATGCCTAGCTTTAACTAAATGAAATTTTTTTTTTTTTTAAATCTGTGGGACAGTTTTTGAGAAAAAAAATATTTATGAAATTTCGAAAAAAATTCCAAAGAAAAAAACATCCGGGGGGATGTTTTACCAAGTATGAAGAAAATCGGCCGAGCCGTTTAGCTGCAGTCGAACTCAAATGTTTAATAAAGTGGTTTATTGAACATAATTGTTCTTCATAACTTAAAAACTAAAAGAGATAGAAGAAATGGAGTATGCCATTCGAAAGAGCATGTTTGATTTATAAAAACTGCATTTCTAACTAAATTTCGCCAAAAATGCTCTTTTGAACAAGATATACTCAGACGACAATATGCACAGAAATAATTTTCTTCTATCCCAAAAAATACGTAATCACCAAAAAAAAGTATTGAAAGTATTGACCTTGAAAATATTTGCCTACAGAAAATAACAACTACCAAATCCCCACACACACCTACATCCTACTCCAATGTATATAGTATGTGCCTTTGTTCTCCTATTTTATATACAGTATTCCTATTGCTGTCACTGTCATTTATTAAATGTCTATCTGTTAAAACTCTGCCATAGGCACCTCTGCTAATTTAGTAATTATGGTGCCGCTTGGTTCGCCTAGTAGCGTTCCTATTCATGATAGTACTATAAAAATATATATACAATGATAGTACTATAAAAATATATATACAATGGTTAAAGGGAACTTCGACTTAGAGGGAGTTTGACTTAGAGAGAGTCGACTGTAGTCTCTTCTGATGACACTTCTAATTAATATTAGCTTTCAAATGGTATATTTTTTATTGTCGGGTGTTCAGTTTAAGTATATTCAAAGGGAACTACACAAAAATTGTTAACGTATTAATATATAGATACCCAACATCTAGTAC
>CAJVQW010000071.1:0-2500 GCA_911387755.1 Chrysotoxum bicinctum
CTATCTATCTATCTATCTATCTATCTATCTATCTATCTATCTATCTATCTATCTATCTATCTATCTATCTATCTATCTATCTATCTATCTATCTATCTATCTATCTACTATCTATCTATCTATCTATCTATCTATCTATCTATCTATCTATCTATCTATCTATCTATCTATCTATCTATCTATCTATCTATCTATCTATCTATCTATCTATCTATCTATCTATCTATCTATCTATCTATCTATCTATCTATCTATCTATCTATCTAATCTATCTATCTATCTATCTATCTATCTATCTATCTATCTATCTATCTATCTATCTATCTATCTATCTATCTATCTATCTATCTATCTATCTATCTATCTATCTATCTATCTATCTATCTATCTATCTATCTATCTATCTATCTATCTATCTATCTATCTATCTATCTATCTATCTATCTATCTATCTATCTATCTATCTATCTATCTATCTATCTATCTATCTATCTATCTATCTATCTATCTATCTATCTATCTATCTATCTATCTATCTATCTATCTATCTATCTATCTATCTATCTATCTATCTATCTATCTATCTATCTATCTATCTATCTATCTATCTATCTATCTATCTATCTATCTATCTATTCTATCTATCTATCTATCTATCTATCTATCTATCTATCTATCTATCTATCTATCTATCTATCTATCTATCTATCTATCTATCTATCTATCTATCTATCTATCTATCTATCTATCTATCTATCTATCTATCTATCTATCTATCTATCTATCTATCTATCTATCTATCTATCTATCTATCTATCTATCTATCTATCTATCTATCTATCTATCTATCTATCTATCTATCTATCTATCTATCTATCTATCTATCTATCTATCTATCTATCTATCTATCTATCTATCTATCTATCTATCTATCTATCTATCTATCTATCTATCTATCTATCTATCTATCTATCTATCTATCTATCTATCTATCTATCTATCTATCTATCTATCTATCTATCTATCTATCTATCTATCTATCTATCTATCTATCTATCTATCTATCTATCTATCTATCTATCTATCTATCTATCTATCTATCTATCTATCTATCTATCTATCTATCTATCTATCTATCTATCTATCTATCTATCTATCTATCTATCTATCTATCTATCTATCTATCTATCTATCTATCTATCTATCTATCTATCTATCTATCTATCTATCTATCTATCTATCTATCTATCTATCTATCTATCTATCTATCTATCTATCTATCTATCTATCTATCTATCTATCTATCTATCTATCTATCTATCTATCTATCTATCTATCTATCTATCTATCTATCTATCTATCTATCTATCTATCTATCTATCTATCTATCTATCTATCTATCTATCTATCTATCTATCTATCTATCTATCTATCTATCTATCTATCTATCTATCTATCTATCTATCTATCTATCTATCTATCTATCTATCTATCTATCTATCTATCTATCTATCTATCTATCTATCTATCTATCTATCTATCTATCTATCTATCTATCTATCTATCTATCTATCTATCTATCTATCTATCTATCTATCTATCTATCTATCTATCTATCTATCTATCTATCTATCTATCTATCTATCTATCTATCTATCTATCTATCTATCTATCTATCTATCTATCTATCTATCTATCTATCTATCTATCTATCTATCTATCTATCTATCTATCTATCTATCTATCTATCTATCTATCTATCTAATCTATCTATCTATCTATCTATCTATCTATCTATCTATCTATCTATCTATCTATCTATCTATCTATCTATCTATCCTATCTATCTATCTATCTATCTATCTATCTATCTATCTATCTATCTATCTATCTATCTATCTATCTATCTATCTATCTATCTATCTATCTATCTATCTATCTATCTATCTATCTATCTATCTATCTATCTATCTATCTATCTATCTATCTATCTATCTATCTATCTATCTATCTATCTATCTATCTATCTATCTATCTATCTATCTATCTATCTATCTATCTATCTATCTATCTATCTATCTATCTATCTATCTATCTATCTATCTATCTATCTATCTATCTATCTATCTATCTATCTATCTATCTATCTATCTATCTATCTATCTATCTATCTATCTATCTATCTATCTATCTATCTATCTATCTATCTATCTATCTATCTATCTATCTATCTATCTATCTATCTATCTATCTATCTATCTATCTATCTATCTATCTATCTATCTATCTATCTATCTATCTATCTATCTATCTATCTATCTATCTATCTATCTATCTATCTATCTATCTATCTATCTATCTATCTATCTATCTATCTATCTATCTATCTATCTATCTATCTATCTATCTATCTATCTATCTATCTATCTATCTATCTATCTATCTATCTATCTATCTATCTATCTATCTACTATCTATCTATCTATCTATCTATCTATCT
>CAJVQW010000071.1:7500-23382 GCA_911387755.1 Chrysotoxum bicinctum
GCAGAATGGATAACTTAAACTTATTCGATGTTTGTTTGGTAAATTGTGTTATTTGTGGATTTTCTAAAAGGTAAGACGATAGGAATCGTGTTATATGGACGCCACGCCACTGCTATCTATCTATCTATCTATCTATCTATCTATCTATCTATCTATCTATCTATTACCCCGGTTACAAGAGAAGATTGAGGAATCGAATCGAATCCGAATTGAGATTTCGATCCAGGTATATGGTGGCACTGGATCGAGAGATCGAATTGAAATGGGATCGAAATGACAATATGGTTTTGTACATGCACTCGATTCCTCGATTCTGGTATACATGCATATTTTCGATTCGATTCAGCTCGTTTAGTGGGATCGGATCGAGAAATCCTATTTCAATCCGATCTAGGTATACATGGAGCTAAATCCTGATTCAATTCCGATTCAATTCTCCATATAAACGTAGTATATCTATCTATTACCCCGGTTACAAGAGAAGATTGAGGAATCGAATCGAA
This sequence comes from Chrysotoxum bicinctum, assembly GCA_911387755.1. Taxonomy (NCBI): domain Eukaryota; kingdom Metazoa; phylum Arthropoda; class Insecta; order Diptera; family Syrphidae; genus Chrysotoxum; species Chrysotoxum bicinctum. The sequence continues at coordinate 8,004 of CAJVQW010000071.1, forward strand.
TCCGAATTGAGATTTCGATCCAGGACCCATGTTCTGTAACTCTCACATCGAGTGAGTTTTCGCATAAACGGTGCGAATCAGAACAAAAACACTGCGGAATGACACAAAATTCTGTTTCTCACACGCAACTGTTTCTGTAACTTTTTTTCACTCGATCAAGAACAAAATGGAAAAGATTAATGGATGTATTGGAAAAATGTGAAAAAAAACTGTATCTGTAAGTCTGAAGTCGATACAATCTTTCGATTTTTCTGTCAAAATCATTCGACCACTCTGATACAAGTGAGAAGTGAGAACAAGACAATAATAATAAAAATCAAATATGACGGAAAATAAACAAAAGGTAAATAACTTGTTTTGTATGTTTTTTTGATCAGGAAAATTATTATTTTTATCCGTAGAAAATTCAAAGGATCTCAAAAGATCAAAAAGAAAAATTGGTAGATTACATGGCAACACATTTAGAGTTCGAGAGAGGCCAATTCGGCGGACCAAATTCAAATATTACGTCTGTGAATGCACATCATATTTCTATTGTCACTTTTTTCACTAATTACAAGCACACTTTACATTGTACATTTTACTTGTTTTAAAAATTTGAATAACTGCAAAATAAAAAACTTGAACATTTCAACCTTTTCAATATAAAAGAAAAAATAATTTTTAGTTAAATGTGAAATAAATTGAAGCTGTCAGTTTAAGGGAAATGTAAACATTTCTTCCACTGGAAACTGGAAACTATGGTTTTCTCACAGGGGTGTTTTCGCATCATGTTATAGACACAGTTCATTTTCCAATATAGAGAAACGATGAAATTTTTCGTTCCACCTCTAATCGACTGCGAAAATACTCGACCGAGTTACAGAACATGGGTCCAGGTATATGGTGGCACTGGATCGAGAGATCGAATTGAAATGGGATCGAAATAACAATATGGTTTTGTACATGCACTCGATTCTTCGATTCCTCGATTCTGGTATACATGCATATTTTCGATTCGATTCAGCTCGTTTAGTGGGATCGGATCGAGAAATCCTATTTCAATCCGATCCAGGTATACATGGAGCTAAATCCTGATTCAATTCCGATTCAATTCTCCATATAAACGTAGTATATCTATCTATCTATCTATCTATCTATCTATCTATCTATCTATCTATCTATCTATCTATCTATCTATCTATCTATCTATCTATCTATCTATCTATCTATCTATCTATCTATCTATCTATCTATCTATCTATCTATCTATCTATCTATCTATCTATCTATCTATCTATCTATCTATCTATCTATCTATCTATCTATCTATCTATCTATCTATCTATCTATCTATCTATCTATCTATCTATCTATCTATCTATCTATCTATCTATCTATCTATCTATCTATCTATCTATCTATCTATCTATCTATCTATCTATCTATCTATCTATCTATCTATCTATCTATCTATCTATCTATCTATCTATCTATCTATCTATCTATCTATCTATCTATCTATCTATCTATCTATCTATCTATCTATCTATCTATCTATCTATCTATCTATCTATCTATCTATCTATCTATCTATCTATCTATCTATCTATCTATCTATCTATCTATCTATCTATCTATTACCCCGGTTACAAGAGAAGATTGAGGAATCGAATCGAATCCGAATTGAGATTTCGATCCAGGTATATGGTGGCACTGGATCGAGAGATCGAATTGAAATGGGATCGAAATAACAATATGGTTTTGTACATGCACTCGATTCTTCGATTCCTCGATTCTGGTATACATGCATATTTTCGATTCGATTCAGCTCGTTTAGTGGGATCGGATCGAGAAATCCTATTTCAATCCGATCCAGGTATACATGGAGCTAAATCCTGATTCAATTCCGATTCAATTCTCCATATAAACGTAGTATATCTATCTATCTATCTATCTATCTATCTATCTATCTATCTATCTATCTTTCTATCTATCTATCTATCTATCTATCTATCTATCTATCTATCTATCTATCTATCTATCTATCTATCTATCTATCTATCTATCTATCTATCTATCTATCTATCTATCTATCTATCTATCTATCTATCTATCTATCTATCTATCTATCTATCTATCTATCTATCTATCTATCTATCTATCTATCTATCTATCTATCTATCTATCTATCTATCTATCTATCTATCTATCTATCTATCTATCTATCTATCTATCTATCTATCTATCTATCTATCTATCTATCTATCTATCTATCTATCTATCTATCTATCTATCTATCTATCTATCTATCTATCTATCTATCTATCTATCTATCTATCTATCTATCTATCTATCTATCTATCTATCTATCTATCTATCTATCTATCTATCTATCTATCTATCTATCTATCTATCTATCTATCTATCTATCTATCTATCTATCTATCTATCTATCTATCTATCTATCTATCTATCTATCTATCTATCTATCTATCTATCTATCTATCTATCTATCTATCTATCTATCTATCTATCTATCTATCTATCTATCTATCTATCTATCTATCTATCTATCTATCTATCTATCTATCTATCTATCTATCTATCTATCTATCTATCTATCTATCTATCTATCTATCTATCTATCTATCTATCTATCTATCTATCTATCTATCTATCTATCTATCTATCTATCTATCTATCTATCTATCTATCTATCTATCTATCTATCTATCTATCTATCTATCTATCTATCTATCTATCTATCTATCTATCTATCTATCTATCTATCTATCTATCTATCTATCTATCTATCTATCTATCTATCTATCTATCTATCTATCTATCTATCTATCTATCTATCTATCTATCTATCTATCTATCTATCTATCTATCTATCTATCTATCTATCTATCTATCTATCTATCTATCTATCTATCTATCTATCTATCTATCTATCTATCTATCTATCTATCTATCTATCTATCTATCTATCTATCTATCTATCTATCTATCTATCTATCTATCTATCTATCTATCTATCTATCTATCTATCTATCTATCTATCTATCTATCTATCTATCTATCTATCTATCTATCTATCTATCTATCTATCTATCTATCTATCTATCTATCTATCTATCTATCTATCTATCTATCTATCTATCTATCTATCTATCTATCTATCTATCTATCTATCTATCTATCTATCTATCTATCTATCTATCTATCTATCTATCTATCTATCTATCTATCTATCTATCTATCTATCTATCTATCTATCTATCTATCTATCTATCTATCTATCTATCTATCTATCTATCTATCTATCTATCTATCTATCTATCTATCTATCTATCTATCTATCTATCTATCTATCTATCTATCTATCTATCTATCTATCTATCTATCTATCTATCTATCTATCTATCTATCTATCTATCTATCTATCTATCTATCTATCTATCTATCTATCTATCTATCTATCTATCTATCTATCTATCTATCTATCTATCTATCTATCTATCTATCTATCTATCTATCTATCTATCTATCTATCTATCTATCTTTCTATCTATCTATCTATCTATCTATCTATCTATCTATCTATCTATCTATCTATCTATCTATCTATCTATCTATCTATCTATCTATCTATCTATCTATCAGTGGCGTGGCGTGGATAATTTTAAATGGGAACCCGTTATAAAATTTTGTCACCTGTAAGAATTTCTAGTAAAGATATGGTATCTACAAATGCATTCCACATTGACTTAGCAAAAAATGTGTAGCTATATTTTTTATACTTCAAGATATTAATATTTCAATCAACAATGAGCTTGAAACATAACAAAAAAGGAGCTCCTTTTAGACACCACCCCCTTCGTCGGACATAACTGAGGCACCTTCCTAGGAATATTCTATTAAATTTTCCTTGCAATCATATGTGTCAAGAATATAAAATATATGATGGGACAACTCATCTGCATTAAGACTCGTCCTAACGTCAAAAAATACAAGATATCTTTCTTGTATTCCATTCTCTGACAAGAACCGGAATATGGCACTCCGTTGTCCCCTATGACTCAAATCTGATGTTTCGTCGATCATAATTGACACAAACCGAGCTTATATGATTTCTGCTTTAATTTCAGATTTAACAACAGCCGCGATACTATGTATCAAGTCATTTTGAATATCGTTGCCCTATAACACTACTCTAAATAGGATTCCATTAAAGTGTCATAAGTACTTATATATGTTGATTTTCTTTGAACATAAGAAATCAATTTCTGTATGAAGATTTTGATACCTCGCCAGATTTTGCGTTCCTAAACACCCAACAAAAATTTGTTTTTCTTTGACATGGATCAAAATCTTTAAATCCATATTTAAAGAGGGATTTACATGTATACATGAAACACGCACCCAAAAACAAAAAAATTCGATCTGGAATCGAAATCCCTGGTGTGTAAACGAAAAAAGGATAAAATGTAAACTATCAACTATCCTTACTAAAATTATTTGGTTTCTCCGATAGGTAATCTGTTAAACAGCAATCTACATTTATCAAAGACATTTCCAAGACAAAATCTAGAACTGCACTAAAATTAAGAAGCTTAATTTTTTTTATCACTATAGTGGGTAATAAAAGGAATTAAATCTTCACCTTCACATCTAACTTTTCACTATTTTTAAAAGTTCAAATTGGCTTTTCAAAACACTAGATTTATTTGAAGTTATTGAACCTCTGCAACACATTCTTTTATTGAATGCCAATTGAATCTAAATTTAAATTCCTATTAAAAAAAAAGCAAATGCATTTTATTTGTCCAGAGTAGCGATATGCTAAATTTACACTGCTGACAAATTGCCATATATTCTACCATGATTTATTTCATAATTCAACATTATCACAGTAAATTTGCAAAAACATCAATGGTGCATTTTACATTAGCATGCAAATCAACATCAAATTCAAAATCAAGAATCAACAATACCCACATGCCACATGCCATATTTATATTTATATGACATATTATTAAAGAAAAAAAAAACAAATAAGTCGAAGAACACCGTCTTATTTCTTACACAAGGTTGAAAAAAGGCGAGCACCTGAACTCCTGCAATGTATTATCTTCCTACTGAAATGCAATGCTAATTGCTAAAGGGAGAATAAAATACAAATAAAAAAATAAACTCCTACAGGTATACATCGAAAATTTTATAAGACGGAATGTAGCGTCTTATTTTTTGAATATGTTGGACAAAGAGGATCCGAAAAACAATGCTTGGGGAAGAAAGGGATATAACACAAATAAATAAGACGGTGATTGAAAAGTTTACGTCAGAGTATTTTTGTGACTCTCTTGATTAATGTTGGTTGTGGATTGTGGAATGTGTTTGGATAAAGTATAAGATACAAACGAGAGGCAGAATGGATAACTTAAACTTATTCGATGTTTGTTTGGTAAATTGTGTTATTTGTGGATTTTCTAAAAGGTAAGACGATAGGAATCGTGTTATATGGACGCCACGCCACTGCTATCTATCTATCTATCTATCTATCTATCTATCTATCTATCTATCTATCTATCTATTACCCCGGTTACAAGAGAAGATTGAGGAATCGAATCGAATCCGAATTGAGATTTCGATCCAGGTATATGGTGGCACTGGATCGAGAGATCGAATTGAAATGGGATCGAAATGACAATATGGTTTTGTACATGCACTCGATTCCTCGATTCTGGTATACATGCATATTTTCGATTCGATTCAGCTCGTTTAGTGGGATCGGATCGAGAAATCCTATTTCAATCCGATCTAGGTATACATGGAGCTAAATCCTGATTCAATTCCGATTCAATTCTCCATATAAACGTAGTATATCTATCTATTACCCCGGTTACAAGAGAAGATTGAGGAATCGAATCGAATCCGAATTGAGATTTCGATCCAGGACCCATGTTCTGTAACTCTCACATCGAGTGAGTTTTCGCATAAACGGTGCGAATCAGAACAAAAACACTGCGGAATGACACAAAATTCTGTTTCTCACACGCAACTGTTTCTGTAACTTTTTTTCACTCGATCAAGAACAAAATGGAAAAGATTAATGGATGTATTGGAAAAATGTGAAAAAAAACTGTATCTGTAAGTCTGAAGTCGATACAATCTTTCGATTTTTCTGTCAAAATCATTCGACCACTCTGATACAAGTGAGAAGTGAGAACAAGACAATAATAATAAAAATCAAATATGACGGAAAATAAACAAAAGGTAAATAACTTGTTTTGTATGTTTTTTTGATCAGGAAAATTATTATTTTTATCCGTAGAAAATTCAAAGGATCTCAAAAGATCAAAAAGAAAAATTGGTAGATTACATGGCAACACATTTAGAGTTCGAGAGAGGCCAATTCGGCGGACCAAATTCAAATATTACGTCTGTGAATGCACATCATATTTCTATTGTCACTTTTTTCACTAATTACAAGCACACTTTACATTGTACATTTTACTTGTTTTAAAAATTTGAATAACTGCAAAATAAAAAACTTGAACATTTCAACCTTTTCAATATAAAAGAAAAAATAATTTTTAGTTAAATGTGAAATAAATTGAAGCTGTCAGTTTAAGGGAAATGTAAACATTTCTTCCACTGGAAACTGGAAACTATGGTTTTCTCACAGGGGTGTTTTCGCATCATGTTATAGACACAGTTCATTTTCCAATATAGAGAAACGATGAAATTTTTCGTTCCACCTCTAATCGACTGCGAAAATACTCGACCGAGTTACAGAACATGGGTCCAGGTATATGGTGGCACTGGATCGAGAGATCGAATTGAAATGGGATCGAAATAACAATATGGTTTTGTACATGCACTCGATTCTTCGATTCCTCGATTCTGGTATACATGCATATTTTCGATTCGATTCAGCTCGTTTAGTGGGATCGGATCGAGAAATCCTATTTCAATCCGATCCAGGTATACATGGAGCTAAATCCTGATTCAATTCCGATTCAATTCTCCATATAAACGTAGTATATCTATCTATCTATCTATCTATCTATCTATCTATCTATCTATCTATCTATCTATCTATCTATCTATCTATCTATCTATCTATCTATCTATCTATCTATCTATCTATCTATCTATCTATCTATCTATCTATCTATCTATCTATCTATCTATCTATCTATCTATCTATCTATCTATCTATCTATCTATCTATCTATCTATCTATCTATCTATCTATCTATCTATCTATCTATCTATCTATCTATCTATCTATCTATCTATCTATCTATCTATCTATCTATCTATCTATCTATCTATCTATCTATCTATCTATCTATCTATCTATCTATCTATCTATCTATCTATCTATCTATCTATCTATCTATCTATCTATCTATCTATCTATCTATCTATCTATCTATCTATCTATCTATCTATCTATCTATCTATCTATCTATCTATCTATCTATCTATCTATCTATCTATCTATCTATCTATCTATCTATCTATCTATCTATCTATCTATCTATCTATCTATCTATCTATCTATCTATCTATCTATCTATCTATCTATCTATCTATCTATCTATCTATCTATCTATCTATCTATCTATCTATCTATCTATCTATCTATCTATCTATCTATCTATCTATCTATCTATCTATCTATCTATCTATCTATCTATCTATCTATCTATCTATCTATCTATCTATCTATCTATCTATCTATCTATCTATCTATCTATCTATCTATCTATCTATCTATCTATCTATCTATCTATCTATCTATCTATCTATCTATCTATCTATCTATCTATCTATCTATCTATCTATCTATCTATCTATCTATCTATCTATCTATCTATCTATCTATCTATCTATCTATCTATCTATCTATCTATCTATCTATCTATCTATCTATCTATCTATCTATCTATCTATCTATCTATCTATCTATCTATCTATCTATCTATCTATCTATCTATCTATCTATCTATCTATCTATCTATCTATCTATCTATCTATCTATCTATCTATCTATCTATCTATCTATCTATCTATCTATCTATCTATCTATCTATCTATCTATCTATCTATCTATCTATCTATCTATCTATCTATCTATCTATCTATCTATCTATCTATCTATCTATCTATCTATCTATCTATCTATCTATCTATCTATCTATCTATCTATCTATCTATCTATCTATCTATCTATCTATCTATCTATCTATCTATCTATCTATCTATCTATCTATCTATCTATCTATCTATCTATCTATCTATCTATCTATCTATCTATCTATCTATCTATCTATCTATCTATCTATCTATCTATCTATCTATCTATCTATCTATCTATCTATCTATCTATCTATCTATCTATCTATCTATCTATCTATCTATCTATCTATCTATCTATCTATCTATCTATCTATCTATCTATCTATCTATCTATCTATCTATCTATCTATCTATCTATCTATCTATCTATCTATCTATCTATCTATCTATCTATCTATCTATCTATCTATCTATCTATCTATCTATCTATCTATCTATCTATCTATCTATCTATCTATCTATCTATCTATCTATCTATCTATCTATCTATCTATCTATCTATCTATCTATCTATCTATCTATCTATCTATCTATCTATCTATCTATCTATCTATCTATCTATCTATCTATCTATCTATCTATCTATCTATCTATCTATCTATCTATCTATCTATCTATCTATCTATCTATCTATCTATCTATCTATCTATCTATCTATCTATCTATCTATCTATCTATCTATCTATCTATCTATCTATCTATCTATCTATCTATCTATCTATCTATCTATCTATCTATCTATCTATCTATCTATCTATCTATCTATCTATCTATCTATCTATCTATCTATCTATCTATCTATCTATCTATCTATCTATCTATCTATCTATCTATCTATCTATCTATCTATCTATCTATCTATCTATCTATCTATCTATCTATCTATCTATCTATCTATCTATCTATCTATCTATCTATCTATCTATCTATCTATCTATCTATCTATCTATCTATCTATCTATCTATCTATCTATCTATCTATCTATCTATCTATCTATCTATCTATCTATCTATCTATCTATCTATCTATCTATCTATCTATCTATCTATCTATCTATCTATCTATCTATCTATCTATCTATCTATCTATCTATCTATCTATCTATCTATCTATCTATCTATCTATCTATCTATCTATCTATCTATCTATCTATCTATCTATCTATCTATCTATCTATCTATCTATCTATCTATCTATCTATCTATCTATCTATCTATCTATCTATCTATCTATCTATCTATCTATCTATCTATCTATCTATCTATCTATCTATCTATCTATTACCCCGGTTACAAGAGAAGATTGAGGAATCGAATCGAATCCGAATTGAGATTTCGATCCAGGACCCATGTTCTGTAACTCTCACATCGAGTGAGTTTTCGCATAAACGGTGCGAATCAGAACAAAAACACTGCGGAATGACACAAAATTCTGTTTCTCACACGCAACTGTTTCTGTAACTTTTTTTCACTCGATCAAGAACAAAATGGAAAAAATTAATGGATGTATTGGAAAAATGTGAAAAAAAACTGTATCTGTAAGTCTGAAGTCGATACAATCTTTCGATTTTTCTGTCAAAATCATTCGACCACTCTGATACAAGTGAGAAGTGAGAACAAGACAATAATAATAAAAATCAAATATGACGGAAAATAAACAAAAGGTAAATAACTTGTTTTGTATGTTTTTTTGATCAGGAAAATTATTATTTTTATCCGTAGAAAATTCAAAGGATCTCAAAAGATCAAAAAGAAAAATTGGTAGATTACATGGCAACACATTTAGAGTTCGCGAGAGGCCAATTCGGCGGACCAAATTCAAATATTACGTCTGTGAATGCACATCATATTTCTATTGTCACTTTTTTCACTAATTACAAGCACACTTTACATTGTACATTTTACTTGTTTTAAAAATTTGAATAACTGCAAAATAAAAAACTTGAACATTTCAACCTTTTCAATATAAAAGAAAAAATAATTTTTAGTTAAATGTGAAATAAATTGAAGCTGTCAGTTTAAGGGAAATGTAAACATTTCTTCCACTGGAAACTGGAAACTATGGTTTTCTCACAGGGGTGTTTTCGCATCATGTTATAGACACAGTTCATTTTCCAATATAGAGAAACGATGAAATTTTTCGTTCCACCTCTAATCGACTGCGAAAATACTCGACCGAGTTACAGAACATGGGTCCAGGTATATGGTGGCACTGGATCGAGAGATCGAATTGAAATGGGATCGAAATAACAATATGGTTTTGTACATGCACTCGATTCTTCGATTCCTCGATTCTGGTATACATGCATATTTTCGATTCGATTCAGCTCGTTTAGTGGGATCGGATCGAGAAATCCTATTTCAATCCGATCCAGGTATACATGGAGCTAAATCCTGATTCAATTCCGATTCAATTCTCCATATAAACGTAGTATATCTATCTATCTATCTATCTATCTATCTATCTATCTATCTATCTATCTATCTATCTATCTATCTATCTATCTATCTATCTATCTATCTATCTATCTATCTATCTATCTATCTATCTATCTATCTATCTATCTATCTATCTATCTATCTATCTATCTATCTATCTATCTATCTATCTATCTATCTATCTATCTATCTATCTATCTATCTATCTATCTATCTATCTATCTATCTATCTATCTATCTATCTATCTATCTATCTATCTATCTATCTATCTATCTATCTATCTATCTATCTATCTATCTATCTATCTATCTATCTATCTATCTATCTATCTATCTATCTATCTATCTATCTATCTATCTATCTATCTATCTATCTATCTATCTATCTATCTATCTATCTATCTATCTATCTATCTATCTATCTATCTATCTATCTATCTATCTATCTATCTATCTATCTATCTATCTATCTATCTATCTATCTATCTATCTATCTATCTATCTATCTATCTATCTATCTATCTATCTATCTATCTATCTATCTATCTATCTATCTATCTATCTATCTATCTATCTATCTATCTATCTATCTATCTATCTATCTATCTATCTATCTATCTATCTATCTATCTATCTATCTATCTATCTATCTATCTATCTATCTATCTATCTATCTATCTATCTATCTATCTATCTATCTATCTATCTATCTATCTATCTATCTATCTATCTATCTATCTATCTATCTATCTATCTATCTATCTATCTATCTATCTATCTATCTATCTATCTATCTATCTATCTATCTATCTATCTATCTATCTATCTATCTATCTATCTATCTATCTATCTATCTATCTATCTATCTATCTATCTATCTATCTATCTATCTATCTATCTATCTATCTATCTATCTATCTATCTATCTATCTATCTATCTATCTATCTATCTATCTATCTATCTATCTATCTATCTATCTATCTATCTATCTATCTATCTATCTATCTATCTATCTATCTATCTATCTATCTATCTATCTATCTATCTATCTATCTATCTATCTATCTATCTATCTATCTATCTATCTATCTATCTATCTATCTATCTATCTATCTATCTATCTATCTATCTATCTATCTATCTATCTATCTATCTATCTATCTATCTATCTATCTATCTATCTATCTATCTATCTATCTATCTATCTATCTATCTATCTATCTATCTATCTATCTATCTATCTATCTATCTATCTATCTATCTATCTATCTATCTATCTATCTATCTATCTATCTATCTATCTATCTATCTATCTATCTATCTATCTATCTATCTATCTATCTATCTATCTATCTATCTATCTATCTATCTATCTATCTATCTATCTATCTATCTATCTATCTATCTATCTATCTATCTATCTATCTATCTATCTATCTATCTATCTATCTATCTATCTATCTATCTATCTATCTATCTATCTATCTATCTATCTATCTATCTATCTATCTATCTATCTATCTATCTATCTATCTATCTATCTATCTATCTATCTATCTATCTATCTATCTATCTATCTATCTATCTATCTATCTATCTATCTATCTATCTATCTATCTATCTATCTATCTATCTATCTATCTATCTATCTATCTATCTATCTATCTATCTATCTATCTATCTATCTATCTATCTATCTATCTATCTATCTATCTATCTATCTATCTATCTATCTATCTATCTATCTATCTATCTATCTATCTATCTATCTATCTATCTATCTATCTATCTATCTATCTATCTATCTATCTATCTATCTATCTATCTATCTATCTATCTATCTATCTATCTATCTATCTATCTATCTATCTATCTATCTATCTATCTATCTATCTATCTATCTATCTATCTATCTATCTATCTATCTATCTATCTATCTATCTATCTATCTATCTATCTATCTATCTATCTATCTATCTATCTATCTATCTATCTATCTATCTATCTATCTATCTATCTATCTATCTATCTATCTATCTATCTATCTATCTATCTATCTATCTATCTATCTATCTATCTATCTATCTATCTATCTATCTATCTATCTATCTATCTATCTATCTATCTATCTATCTATCTATCTATCTATCTATCTATCTATCTATCTATCTATCTATCTATCTATCTATCTATCTATCTATCTATCTATCTATCTATCTATCTATCTATCTATCTATCTATCTATCTATCTATCTATCTATCTATCTATCTATCTATCTATCTATCTATCTATCTATCTATCTATCTATCTATCTATCTATCTATCTATCTATCTATCTATCTATCTATCTATCTATCTATCTATCTATCTATCTATCTATCTATCTATCTATCTATCTATCTATCTATCTATCTATCTATCTATCTATCTATCTATCTATCTATCTATCTATCTATCTATCTATCTATCTATCTATCTATCTATCTATCTATCTATCTATCTATCTATCTATCTATCTATCTATCTATCTATCTATCTATCTATCTATCTATCTATCTATCTATCTATCTATCTATCTATCTATCTATCTATCTATCTATCTATCTATCTATCTATCTATCTATCTATCTATCTATCTATCTATCTATCTATCTATCTATCTATCTATCTATCTATCTATCTATCTATCTATCTATCTATCTATCTATCTATCTATCTATCTATCTATCTATCTATCTATCTATCTATCTATCTATCTATCTATCTATCTATCTATCTATCTATCTATCTATCTATCTATCTATCTATCTATCTATCTATCTATCTATCTATCTATCTATCTATCTATCTATCTATCTATCTATCTATCTATCTATCTATCTATCTATCTATCTATCTATCTATCTATCTATCTATCTATCTATCTATCTATCTATCTATCTATCTATCTATCTATCTATCTATCTATCTATCTATCTATCTATCTATCTATCTATCTATCTATCTATCTATCTATCTATCTATCTATCTATCTATCTATCTATCTATCTATCTATCTATCTATCTATCTATCTATCTATCTATCTATCTATCTATCTATCTATCTATCTATCTATCTATCTATCTATCTATCTATCTATCTATCTATCTATCTATCTATCTATCTATCTATCTATCTATCTATCTATCTATCTATCTATCTATCTATTACCCCGGTTACAAGAGAAGATTGAGGAATCGAATCGAATCCGAATTGAGATTTCGATCCAGGACCCATGTTCTGTAACTCTCACATCGAGTGAGTTTTCGCATAAACGGTGCGAATCAGAACAAAAACACTGCGGAATGACACAAAATTCTGTTTCTCACACGCAACTGTTTCTGTAACTTTTTTTCACTCGATCAAGAACAAAATGGAAAAAATTAATGGATGTATTGGAAAAATGTGAAAAAAAACTGTATCTGTAAGTCTGAAGTCGATACAATCTTTCGATTTTTCTGTCAAAATCATTCGACCACTCTGATACAAGTGAGAAGTGAGAACAAGACAATATCTAATAATAAAAATCAAATATGACGGAAAATAAACAAAAGGTAAATAACTTGTTTTGTATGTTTTTTTGATCAGGAAAATTATTATTTTTATCCGTAGAAAATTCAAAGGATCTCAAAAGATCAAAAAGAAAAATTGGTAGATTACATGGCAACACATTTAGAGTTCGCGAGAGGCCAATTCGGCGGACCAAATTCAAATATTACGTCTGTGAATGCACATCATATTTCTATTGTCACTTTTTTCACTAATTACAAGCACACTTTACATTGTACATTTTACTTGTTTTAAAAATTTGAATAACTGCAAAATAAAAAACTTGAACATTTCAACCTTTTCAATATAAAAGAAAAAATAATTTTTAGTTAAATGTGAAATAAATTGAAGCTGTCAGTTTAAGGGAAATGTAAACATTTCTTCCACTGGAAACTGGAAACTATGGTTTTCTCACAGGGGTGTTTTCGCATCATGTTATAGACACAGTTCATTTTCCAATATAGAGAAACGATGAAATTTTTCGTTCCACCTCTAATCGACTGCGAAAATACTCGACCGAGTTACAGAACATGGGTCCAGGTATATGGTGGCACTGGATCGAGAGATCGAATTGAAATGGGATCGAAATAACAATATGGTTTTGTACATGCACTCGATTCTTCGATTCCTCGATTCTGGTATACATGCATATTTTCGATTCGATTCAGCTCGTTTAGTGGGATCGGATCGAGAAATCCTATTTCAATCCGATCCAGGTATACATGGAGCTAAATCCTGATTCAATTCCGATTCAATTCTCCATATAAACGTAGTATATCTATCTATCTATCTATCTATCTATCTATCTATCTATCTATCTATCTATCTATCTATCTATCTATCTTTCTATCTATCTATCTATCTATCTATCTATCTATCTATCTATCTATCTATCTATCTATCTATCTATCTATCTATCTATCTATCTATCTATCTATCTATCTATCTATCTATCTATCTATCTATCTATCTATCTATCTATCTATCTATCTATCTATCTATCTATCTATCTATCTATCTATCTATCTATCTATCTATCTATCTATCTATCTATCTATCTATCTATATCTATCTATCTATCTATCTATCTATCTATCTATCTATCTATCTATCTATCTATCTATCTATCTATCTATCTATCTATCTATCTATCTATCTATCTATCTATCTATCTATCTATCTATCTATCTATCTATCTATCTATCTATCT
>CAJVQW010000072.1:0-22789 GCA_911387755.1 Chrysotoxum bicinctum
ACATCGTACACCCAGAGAAAAAATCTGTGTAAAATTGCCTTAAACGCCTTAGGTAAAGTTTTTTGTATGGATGTTATTTTTCGTACATAACTCTGCTCAGTTTTAAGGCAAGTTATGTACGTCCTAAGTAACTTGAAATAAGCTAATTTGCCTTAAAAAACTAAGGCAAATTTTTTTATATGGATGTTATTTTTCGTACATAACTCTGCTAAGTTCTAAGGCAAAATATTACGTTCTAGGCAATGTAAAATAGGCTAATTTGCCTTATATAACTTAGGTAAGATTTTTTTTGAACGAAAATTATTGGACAAGCATGATTTTACCTAGAACTAAGGCAACATGTACCTCCTAGGTAATTTGAAATAGGATCATTTGCCTTAGATAACTAAGGCAACATTGCTGTTTTGCCTTATATAACTAAGGTACAATTTTTTTGACCTAATGTTATTGGACGAGCATAAATTTTACCTAGAACTAAGGCAACATGTACCTCCTAGGTAATTTGAAATAGAATAATTTGCCTTAGATAACTAAGGCAACATTGCTGTTTTGCCTTATATAACTAAGGTACAATTTTTTTGACCTAATGTTATTGGACGAGCATAAATTTTACCTAGAACTAAGGCAACATGTACCTCCTAGGTAATTTGAAATAGAATAATTTGCCTTAGATAACTAAGGCAACATTGCTGTTTTGCCTTATATAACTAAGGTAAAATTTTTTGACCTAATGTTATTGGACGAGCATAAATTTTACCTAGAACTAAGGCAACATGTACCTCCTAGGTAATTTGAAATAAGATCATTTGCCTTAGATAACTAAGGCAACATTCCTGTTTTGCCTTATATAACTAAGGCACAATTTTGTTGACTTAATGTTATTGGACGATCATAAATTTTACCTAGAACTAAGGCAACATGTACCTCCTAGGTAATTTGAAATAGAATAATTTGCCTTAGATAACTAAGGCAACATTGCTGTTTTGCCTTATATAACTAAGGCACAATTTTGTTGACTTAATGTTATTGGACGAGCATAAATTTTACCTAGAACTAAGGCAACATGTACCTCCTAGGTAATTTGAAATAGAATAATTTGCCTTAGATAACTAAGGCAACATTGCTGTTTTGCCTTATATAACTAAGGTACAATTTTTTTGACCTAATGTTATTGGACGAGCATAAATTTTACCTAGAACTAAGGCAACATGTACCTCCTAGGTAATTTGAAATAGAATAATTTGCCTTAGATAACTAAGGCAACATTGCTGTTTTGCCTTATATAACTAAGGTAAAATTTTTTGACCTAATGTTATTGGACGAGCATAAATTTTACCTAGAACTAAGGCAACATGTACCTCCTAGGTAATTTGAAATAAGATCATTTGCCTTAGATAACTAAGGCAACATTCCTGTTTTGCCTTATATAACTAAGGCACAATTTTGTTGACTTAATGTTATTGGACGATCATAAATTTTACCTAGAACTAAGGCAACATGTACCTCCTAGGTAATTTGAAATAGAATAATTTGCCTTAGATAACTAAGGCAACATTCCTGTTTTGCCTTATATAACTAAGGCACAATTTTGTTGACTTAATGTTATTGGACGATCATAAATTTTACCTAGAACTAAGGCAACATGTACCTCCTAGGTAGTTTGAAATAGAATAATTTGCCTTAGATAACTAAGACAATATTGCTGTTTTGCCTTATATAACTAAGGTACAATTTTGTTGACCTAATGTTATTTAACGAGTATAAATTTTACCTAGAACTAAGGCAACATGTACCTCCTAGGTAATTTGAAATAGGATAATAATGTGTATGCAATATTTTCTTGGATCTGACAAGGGCTCCGCAATAATTCTATCAG
This sequence comes from Chrysotoxum bicinctum, assembly GCA_911387755.1. Lineage (NCBI taxonomy): Eukaryota > Metazoa > Arthropoda > Insecta > Diptera > Syrphidae > Chrysotoxum > Chrysotoxum bicinctum. Next base: position 1,877 of record CAJVQW010000072.1, read on the forward strand.
AGAGGCCAACTTTACCCAAAGACATGGGCGTAGACAGTTTTACAATAGATACAACACATTTCATTAGGTAAATAAGCTAATATGATTATTGATTTTAGTTAATTAAAAAGCATCATTGAACATACAATAGCTTTTTTCGAGTTTATCTCAATAATTTTGAATAAGTGCTGTCAAGTCAGAAAAATTAAATGCTTTTGGTTGTTTTTTTTTTTTTTTGGTTCCTGGAAAGAAAAATTAATTACTGTTTGTTTGTTTTCTTTTTTTTATGTATGAATGCGAAAACTAAGTGGATTAACATTCTCAAATTTGGTTGATAAACACGGCGTGATGACTGTTTGGTGAATGAAAACCATTAGCATTCACAATTTATCAAGCATGATTACAAAAATCACTTCTCACTTGTAATTTAAACATGGCTAATAGACTTTCACAGCCTATGAAATTTAATTAGACGAAGATATACAGTATCTATATTAACATTTTTGCTGCAGTCTCGACATGCAAGCGTTCGAACTTTCATATTTTTGAAGTAGAACTTCTTTTCCGGCGTTGGGGTAAAAAATTTTCTATGCAGCTGTCAGTGACATGTCAAACCGTCACGCCATCCGTCAAAGACAGCGACATGTTTTTAGCATGTGCAAAGTAAAACATGAAGTTGAATACGATTTAGAATTTACATATTTCAAATGGCTGCATTCAAAGATAAACATAAAACTATAGGTTCAGACGCGCAATGGCTATGCAACCGAATAATTATTGACAAGCATATTGCAATCCAAATAAATTTTACCAACACCTAACCCTCGCATACAAAGTACTGGCCAAAAAGTTGGGTGTATCCACTACCATTTGTATTCTTGCTGTCATAGACGGCATGCCATATGACCATCAGGTTGCCTGAAAGTTTTGAAATTATACTTTTTAATAATATTTATTCGCTTAATCGCACACGCCACCGACATTTGTTTTGGTATTTATAAATTTGAACGTCACCCGACTAATCAATCAAATACTTTAATAATTAATTTTACAAGAGTGCCGCTGTCAGTGTACTTGCTTTCCAAGTTGCCTGGATACTGAATTAATGCCAGGTGACTACTTAGTTGCTCGGGTTTGTACGGGTTAATAAGAAATGCTTGTGTACATTACAAGATTACAACATGCTTGCCAATACTTGTACGTGCAGCCCTAGGGTAATACAAACAAAGCGAGGCAACTTGCTTGTCAAGTGGCATGGGAGTTTTGTACTTTTCTTCTCGATTTCATTTAAGGCTAGGCGCGCACATTCAATTTTTTGAGGTAAAACTTCTTTTCCGGCGTTGGTGGTAAAAAATTCTCTATGCAGCTGTCAGTGACAAGTCAAACCGTCACGTTATCAGTCAAAGACAGCGACATGTTTTAAAAATATAAAATGTTTGTGAATTATGTGGTCGATCAATTTAACAAGCAGAAACCACTATGCTTTAAAAAAAAAAAAAAAACAAACAAACATATCTTTTTGATGTTTTTTTGAAGTAAAACTTCTTTTCCTGCATTGGGGGTAAAAAAATTTCTATGCAGCTGTCAGTGACATGTCAAAACGTCACGTTATCCGTCAAAGACAGCGACATGTTTTTAGAATACAAAATGTTTGTTCGTAGGTTATAATCTTACAGAAGCTTTGCTTGAGGAAAAAGAAGTTTTACTTCAACCGCGCGTACGTCAGTACACACAATCTTTTTCTTGTCATTACCACCGAACACCAAATTATTTCATTATAAATCAATCATGACTGACAAGTCGAATGACGAAAATTTCAAATGATCAAAATCGAAATAATCGTGCACTAGTTGTAAAACAATTTTGAGAACGCGAACCATGCTTCTGGTTTTAGCAAAAATAGTTTTCGTTTTCCGATATATCAAATCTTAAATCAACACAGAATGATAGAATGAGAGAATAACTTTAAATATACATTGTGAAGTTATTGAACACATTTAATTTTTATTATTATATACTCGTATGTACTCGTAGATATACTCAAAAATGTGTTATGTGTAATAATGCATTGGATTGACCTAGATAGTAGACTAGATAATTTTATTTTCACAGCAACAAGCTTTCAAAATTAATATGGAATTTTTTTCTATGCAGGCTTTATAATTTTATTTTACGAATTTGGTGCGGAACATGGAATGATAAAGCCGATAAACTTAGAAAAGTGATTTCTAATTTGATTATGGCATTTCAAAAAACAAATGATCAATAAAAGAAAAAATGGACATCAAATAGGAAATAAATAAAAACCGTAAGACAAACAACATCGAAAATATTTATTCCCACAATTAATCAAATGTTTTTACGAAGTTATGTCCTTTCGCAAAGCGAAATCGCAAAGCGAAAGTTAGTCTCGTTGCAAGAATGCGCTTGAATAAAAGAACGATATTTAAGTTTATTTCTCAAAAATGGAACGCACATCTATGAATTCCCTCCAATTTTTAAAACTATGCAATATTACCTTAGGTTTAAGCTGATTTTAAGTTAGCACTAGCATCAATTTCCCGCCATTTATATCCACTAGTGAACTTTTACCTAAGTTTAAGCTAATTTTACCTAGGGCCTAACATGGTTTTCCCGCCAATATTCAATACCTGTACAATTTTACCTCAGGTATAAGGTGATTTTACCTTAGTACTAAGGCAACGTTGCCGCCAAAAATCTTAGATTTGACAAAGGCGCCGCAATAATTTGTTCAGAGAGACAAAATTTACTTAGAACATGGGCGTAGACAATATTTTTGAATAGAAAAATCAAAATTTTGTTTTCAATTTGAAAACAAACAAATGTAGTATTTCATTTAAATTGTTGTCAACAATCATTTAAGTTTATAGAAAAGCATCAGAGGACATTTTAACATTAGATTCTTATTTTAATCTCTCATTTTAGCTATCGAAAACCTTTGATCACTTGAATAAACATTAGAACATTAGTGGGATTCAATTTCGCAAGCGTGATTTTTATCTGTATACACAAAAATATGTGTACACATCATATTTTGTGTTTCCGTAAGATTGAAAAGTAAATTTTTATTCAAAAGAAAATGGGTAAAAAGTTGAGCATATCATATTTATTCACAAAAATTTAAAGACGGCAAAAAGTTAGCACGGAAAATCATTTACGCTTGGGTAGTTGGGCTCTTGAAAGAAAAGTTCATTACATTTCTTTTAATTCGTATGAAAAACGAGTGTATCAATCAATTAATTTATTAGACAAACTAACATTAACACAGAATGTTTGAATGAAAGAATAAATTAAAATACGCGTTGTGAAATTTTTACCCACATTTTTTACTTATATAATCAAAAAATATAGAAATATTGCTTAAGGCCCCAGTTATAGCATTCTTAAAATGTATCTCTGAGACAAATTAGTGGAATGCTGACTTTATTCTTTTGACAAGCCAGTTATACCAATCATTGAAAAATGGGTTTCAGTAAAAGATGCTGTCAGTGGCTGATTACAACCAATTCTATGCATTTGAGGTTAGAGTTGATCATTGAAAGGAAAATTGACATTTGAGAATTAAAAGAGAATTGAACACATTCAGTGAAATTATTGTGTTCCATATTAAAAAAAAACGAAAATCAGCTGTTCATTGAAATTGCTTTCCATCAGTGAAATAATAATATTGGATTAACAAGAAAGTTTAAATCAGAATTTTGTATTTTATAGAGTCAAAAAAATATTAATATTCATTGCCTTCATTTTGGTACCAATTAAAGCCATTACAGTTTGTTTAGGCTAGGACCGCACTTGCGATTTTTCGTCGAGGCGATTAAAAAGTCGCGCATTTGCTACAAATAAGTAGCGACAAAAAAATTGCTTGAAAAATGGAGCTTGTTTCATTTTTATAATCAATACGATTTTTAAGTCGCATGTGCGTGCATTTACATTTAACGCCATGTCTCTTACTCCTTGCGGCTAAAAAATCGTGGATTAAAAATCGCAAGTGCGTGCATAACAATTTATTCTTGCTACTACGATTTTTAAGTCGTAGTAATTTAAATCGCAAGTGTGAGCATATCCATTTAAGTGTATTTGTTTCATTTTAACTTACGACAATCGCATCGCCTGAAAAATGAAACAAATTGCGACCTTTAAATCGTGACGATTTCTGCGTTCATTCTCATTTAAACTCATGTGTTCTGTTTTTGCGATTAAAAAACCGCGCGATTGAAATCGCAAGTGCGTTCCTAGCCTTATTCGTCTTAAAAATGCGAATTAAAAATTTAATGATGCATTTCAATGATAGTTATAACTGGTCCCTAAGGGATATTTATGCATTAGTGGAATATTTGGATAGACCTGAAAAACTGGATAGTTTTATTTTCGCAGCAACAAATTTTAAAAATTTATATTTGAGTTCTTTTCTGCAGAGTAGATAAATTTATCTCATGAATTTGGTGCGGAAAATGAAATAATAAACCCTTTTAACTAAGAAAAGTAATATCTCATTTTATTGTGTAAACGTCTGGCGAAATATAATCTTTTGATAAATCGAAAGTTATTCTCGTTTCATGAATAAAACAACGTAATTTATTCTAAAAAAATTTTACATCTTGAAAAAAGAACGCAAACATATGGTTTTCCTCCAATTGCCGTAAGCAATGCAACGTTACCTTAGGTATAAAGTGATTTTATGTAAGCACTAACACAATTTTTGCGCCAATTGTATCCACTTGTGAACATTTACCTAAGTCTTACCTAATTTTACCTAGTGCTTAACGTGATTTTTCCTCCAAGTTTCTATTAACTATTTGTAATTAACCTAGTTTTAAGGTAATTTTGTGTTATAATTGAAATATTAGCCTAGTTCTAACGTGAAATATTATTCGGATGCCGTTATGTTGTGATTTGTGTATCTAAGTATTTTCGTAACTTATTTAGTTGGTTTGTAATTTTCGTGTTGAGCAGTCCAAAAAGTGATTTAAAAAAAAAAAAACGTAAAGTCTTTAATAAATAACATTATAATACGGCAAATATTAAAAAGAAATACCTTCCTTTCTATATTTAAAATATTAATAACAAATATTTGGGATAATTTCAAGGTAAGTGTCTTTATACTATTAATTTATTATAATCATTAACATAATTTTAATCTCGGAGCAAAATAATTATTTTATTACTGCGATTAGTATATATCCGATTTGTCTTAAAAAGGACTTATTTGCATTTTTTTAAAGAAAAGAAACGCAGTTCCAGTTGCACAAGCAACTGAACATGTTTTTTATTTGCAAACCAAAGAATATTTCACTCACTGAACAAACTCATTTATCAAAACTCATAACTCCGTAAGGCGGCGCACATGCCACGTGGTTCTCCTTCTCATTCATTTTTCATCGTCAACCGTCAACCAACTGCAACGCGTTAAAAGAAAATTTTCTTATAAGTTCTTAAAAAGTTGTTTTTATTACATATAACAGTCAGATTTTTAATACATATTATTAAGTAAATAGTGAAAAGTTAATCAAACAAAAAACAAAAGGTAACTACATCCATATACATTATAAAATATTTAACCAACCCAAGTTTCTTAATTTCGCTGAGCAAGCAAACCAAAAAAAATGTGATTCTGATTTTCTTTTTTACAAGAACGGGTGTGGAATTAATGAGATCTCAGAGTCTCAGTAATATCCAGAAACGTAAATTGCGTAACTCCAATATTACATATTTTGAGGGTATCACGGGCGCTGGCAAAAGCTGGCATGTCTACGTCAACTTTTACAATTTTTTTGGGTGGGGTTGACATTGACCACGTTGGAGGCATTTTCTAATAAAAGCTGCGGATCGCATTTGGTGCATTTATAATTTTCTATTTTCAAAACCAAGTCTAGCAGTAAGAATAGGAATACCCTGGTATTATTTGATTATTCAATGGATAACTGCAAAGACCATTTCTAATTTCGGGAAAAATTAAAAATGAATCAACTCTCGATTGAGAATTATCACTTTCAAAGCAAATTTTCTTAAAAGTTCTTAAAAAGTTGTATTTATTACGTATTACAGTCAGATTTTTAGTACATATTATTAAGTAAATAGCGAAAAGTTAATCAAACAAAAATGCAAAAGGTAACTACATACATATACATTATAAAATATTTACCGAATCCAAGATTCTTAATCTCGGTGAGCAAGCAAACCCAAAAAAGCAGAGTATAATTCTTATTTTCTTTAAGTAAGGAAATGCTTAGCATACTAAGCGTTTTCTCGAAAAGTATTAGCTATATTACAATGTTTCTTGCATATCTTAATCCTGTTTTTCATCCCCTAACTGCCGGCATTTAGCATTTTGGAATTAACTAATTTTTTCAAAAAATCTACTTTGGTGATAGTACCTACATACAATTTCATTGAAAAACCGAAAAAATACTTAAACACACTTAGCGTTTTCTCGAAAAGTATTAGCTATATTACAATGTTTCTTGCATATCTTAATCCTGTTTTTCATCCTCTAACTGCCGGCATTTAGCATTTTGGAATTAACTAATTTTTTGAAAAAAATCTACTTTGGTGATAGTAGGTACATACAATTTCATTGAAAAACCAAAAAAATACTTAAACACACTTAGCGTTTTCTCGAAAAGTATTAGCTATATTACAATGTTTCTTGCATATCTTAATCCTGTTTTTCATCCCCTAACTGCCGGCATTTAGCATTTTGGAATTAACTAATTTTTTGAAAAAATCTACTTTGGTGATAGTACCTACATACAATTTCATTGAAAAACCGAAAAAATACTTAAACACACTTAGCGTTTTCTCGAAAAGTATTAGCTATATTACAATGTTTCTTGCATATCTTAATCCTGTTTTTCATCCCCTAACTGCCGGCATTTAGCATTTTGGAATTAACTAATTTTTTCAAAAAATCTACTTTGGTGATAGTACATACAATTTCATTGAAAAACCAAAAAAATACTTAAACACACTTAGCGTTTTCTCGAAAAGTATTAGCTATATTACAATGTTTCTTGCATATCTTAATCCTATTTTTCATCCCCTAACTGCCGGCATTTAGCATTTGGGAATTAACTAATTCTTTGAAAAAAATGTACTTTGGTGATAGTACATACAATTTCATTGAAAAAGCAAATTTTCTTAAAAGTTCTTAAAAAGTTGTATTTATTACGTATTACAGTCAGATTTTTAATACATATTATTAAGTAAATAGCGAAAAGTTAATCAAACAAAAATGCAGAAGGTAACTACATACATATACATTATAAAATATTTACCGAATCCAAGATTCTTAATCTCGGTGAGCAAGCAAACCCAAAAAAGCAGAGTATAATTCTTATTTTCTTTAAGTAAGGAAATGCTTAGCATACTAAGCGTTTTCTCGAAAAGTATTAGCTATATTACAATGTTTCTTGCATATCTTAATCCTGTTTTTCATCCCCTAACTGCCGGCATTTAGCATTTTGGAATTAACTAATTTTTTGAAAAAAATCTACTTTGGTGATAGTACCTACATACAATTTCATTGAAAAACCGAAAAAATACTTAAACACACTTAGCGTTTTCTCGAAAAGTATTAGCTATATTACAATGTTTCTTGCATATCTTAATCCTGTTTTTCATCCTCTAACTGCCGGCATTTAGCATTTTGGAATTAACTAATTTTTTGAAAAAAATCTACTTTGGTGATAGTAGGTACATACAATTTCATTGAAAAACCAAAAAAATACTTAAACACACTTAGCGTTTTCTCGAAAAGTATTAGCTATATTACAATGTTTCTTGCATATCTTAATCCTGTTTTTCATCCCCTAACTGCCGGCATTTAGCATTTTGGAATTAACTAATTTTTTGAAAAAAATCTACTTTGGTGATAGTACATACAATTTCATTGAAAAACCGAAAAAATACGTAAACACACTTAGCGTTTTCTCGAAAAGTATTAGCTATATTACAATGTTTCTTGCATATCTTAATCCTGTTTTTCATCCCCTAACTGCCGGCATTTAGCATTTTGGAATTAACTAATTTTTTGAAAAAAATCTACTTTGGTGATAGTACATACAATTTCATTGAAAAACCAAAAAAATACTTAAACACACTTAGCGTTTTCTCGAAAAGTATTAGCTATATTACAATGTTTCTTGCATATCTTAATCCTGTTTTTCATCCCCTAACTGCCGGCATTTAGCATTTTGGAATTAACTAATTTTTTGAAAAAAATCTACTTTGGTGATAGTACATACAATTTCATTGAAAAACCGAAAAAATACTTAAACACACTTAGCGTTTTCTCGAAAAGTATTAGCTATATTACAATGTTTCTTGCATATCTTAATCCTGTTTTTCATCCCCTAACTGCCGGCATTTAGCATTTTGGAATTAACTAATTTTTTGAAAAAAATCTACTTTGGTGATAGTACATACAATTTCATTGAAAAACCGAAAAAATACGTAAACACACTTAGCGTTTTCTCGAAAAGTATTAGCTATATTACAATGTTTCTTGCATATCTTAATCCTGTTTTTCATCCCCTAACTGCCGGCATTTAGCATTTTGGAATTAACTAATTTTTTGAAAAAAAATCTACTTTGGTGATAGTACATACAATTTCATTGAAAAACCAAAAAAATACTTAAACACACTTAGCGTTTTCTCGAAAAGTATTAGCTATATTACAATGTTTCTTGCATATCTTAATCCTATTTTTCATCCCCTAACTGCCGGCATTTAGCATTTGGGAATTAACTAATTCTTTGAAAAAAATGTACTTTGGTGATAGTACATACAATTTCATTGAAAAAGCAAATTTTCTTAAAAGTTCTTAAAAAGTTGTATTTATTACGTATTACAGTCAGATTTTTAATACATATTATTAAGTAAATAGCGAAAAGTTAATCAAACAAAAATGCAGAAGGTAACTACATACATATACATTATAAAATATTTACCGAATCCAAGATTCTTAATCTCGGTGAGCAAGCAAACCCAAAAAAGCAGAGTATAATTCTTATTTTCTTTAAGTAAGGAAATGCTTAGCATACTAAGCGTTTTCTCGAAAAGTATTAGCTATATTACAATGTTTCTTGCATATCTTAATCCTGTTTTTCATCCCCTAACTGCCGGCATTTAGCATTTTGGAATTAACTAATTTTTTGAAAAAAATCTACTTTGGTGATAGTACCTACATACAATTTCATTGAAAAACCGAAAAAATACTTAAACACACTTAGCGTTTTCTCGAAAAGTATTAGCTATATTACAATGTTTCTTGCATATCTTAATCCTGTTTTTCATCCCCTAACTGCCGGCATTTAGCATTTTGGAATTAACTAATTTTTTGAAAAAAATCTACTTTGGTGATAGTACATAGATACAATTTCATTGAAAAACCAAAAAAATACTTAAACACACTTAGCGTTTTCTCGAAAAGTATTAGCTATATTACAATGTTTCTTGCATATCTTAATCCTGTTTTTCATCCCCTAACTGCCGGCATTTAGCATTTTGGAATTAACTAATTTTTTGAAAAAAATCTACTTTGGTGATAGTACATACAATTTCATTGAAAAAGCAAATTTTCTTAAAAGTTCTTAAAAAGTTGTATTTATTACGTATTACAGTCAGATTTTTAATACATATTATTAAGTAAATAGCGAAAAGTTAATCAAACAAAAATGCAGAAGGTAACTACATACATATACATTATAAAATATTTACCGAATCCAAGATTCTTAATCTCGGTGAGCAAGCAAACCCAAAAAAGCAAAGTATAATTCTTATTTTCTTTAAGAAAGGAAATGCTTAGCATACTAAGCGTTTTCTCGAAAAGTATTAGCTATATTACAATGTTTCTTGCATATCTTAATCCTGTTTTTCATCCCCTAACTGCCGGCATTTAGCATTTTGGAATAAACTAATTTTTTGAAAAAAATCTACTTTGGTGATAGTACATACAATTTCATTGAAAAACCGAAAAAATACTTAAACACACTTAGCGTTTTCTCGAAAAGTATTAGCTATATTACAATGTTTCTTGCATATCTTAATCCTGTTTTTCATCCCCTAACTGCCGGCATTTAGCATTTTGGAATTAACTAATTTTTTGAAAAAAATCTACTTTGGTGATAGTACATACAATTTCATTGAAAAACCGAAAAAATACGTAAACACACTTAGCGTTTTCTCGAAAAGTATTAGCTATATTACAATGTTTCTTGCATATCTTAATCCTGTTTTTCATCCCCTAACTGCCGGCATTTAGCATTTTGGAATTAACTAATTTTTTGAAAAAAATCTACTTTGGTGATAGTACATACAATTTCATTGAAAAACCAAAAAAATACTTAAACACACTTAGCGTTTTCTCGAAAAGTATTAGCTATATTACAATGTTTCTTGCATATCTTAATCCTATTTTTCATCCCCTAACTGCCGGCATTTAGCATTTGGGAATTAACTAATTCTTTGAAAAAAATGTACTTTGGTGATAGTACATACAATTTCATTGAAAAAGCAAATTTTCTTAAAAGTTCTTAAAAAGTTGTATTTATTACGTATTACAGTCAGATTTTTAATACATATTATTAAGTAAATAGCGAAAAGTTAATCAAACAAAAATGCAGAAGGTAACTACATACATATACATTATAAAATATTTACCGAATCCAAGATTCCTTATCTCGGTGAGCAAGCAAACCCAAAAAAGCAGAGTATAATTCTTATTTTCTTTAAGTAAGGAAATGCTTAGCATACTAAGCGTTTTCTCGAAAAGTATTAGCTATATTACAATGTTTCTTGCATATCTTAATCCTGTTTTTCATCCCCTAACTGCCGGCATTTAGCATTTTGGAATTAACTAATTTTTTGAAAAAAATCTACTTTGGTGATAGTACCTACATACAATTTCATTGAAAAACCGAAAAAATACTTAAACACACTTAGCGTTTTCTCGAAAAGTATTAGCTATATTACAATGTTTCTTGCATATCTTAATCCTGTTTTTCATCCCCTAACTGCCGGCATTTAGCATTTTGGAATTAACTAATTTTTTGAAAAAAATCTACTTTGGTGATAGTACATAGATACAATTTCATTGAAAAACCAAAAAAATACTTAAACACACTTAGCGTTTTCTCGAAAAGTATTAGCTATATTACAATGTTTCTTGCATATCTTAATCCTGTTTTTCATCCCCTAACTGCCGGCATTTAGCATTTTGGAATTAACTAATTTTTTGAAAAAAATCTACTTTGGTGATAGTACATACAATTTCATTGAAAAACCGAAAAAATACTTAAACACACTTAGCGTTTTCTCGAAAAGTATTAGCTATATTACAATGTTTCTTGCATATCTTAATCCTGTTTTTCATCCCCTAACTGCCGGCATTTAGCATTTTGGAATTAACTAATTTTTTGAAAAAAATCTACTTTGGTGATAGTACATAGATACAATTTCATTGAAAAACCAAAAAAATACTTAAACACACTTAGCGTTTTCTCGAAAAGTATTAGCTATATTACAATGTTTCTTGCATATCTTAATCCTGTTTTTCATCCCCTAACTACCGGCATTTAGCATTTTGGAATTAAATTTGAATTGAAAAATTTAGAAAATTCTTAAGAGTTATCTTGAAAAGTATTAGCTCTAAAAATAGTTATTAAATTCTCAAGCTTTTTTTTAACTGATGTCAAGATGAATGAGTTTCTTAACTTTATCATAGTTTTAAAAAGCACTGAACTAGCATATGCTCGTAATATTAAAGATAATCCTTCATATTATAAACAAAAATAATTATTTCTTCTCTGAGTGATAAGTAAAATATTGTACTTTGGATGTCCAGTCTAGATCATACAATTTTTCGTAATACTAGTTATCCAGTGTACATACATACATATATTTATTAATTAAATTTATAGAAATTCATAAAAGTTAAATTCATTATTACAGTTTATACGAGGAAAATGCATTGTTTTATCTGTCTTGAAGAATTTATTTGTTTGAATACATTATTCAGTCATTTAAAAATTATCCATGGCTGTGATAAAAGAAGCAAATTAAAATGCTTTGATGAATCATGCAAACAAGTATTTAATGGATTGTCTTCGTACAAAAGACATTTAGGCATTCATTTAAGGGATTTAAGCAAAATAGTGGAACCACCTAACAAGAATAATTACTTAAACCCAAACGCTTGTAACACTTCCAGTACGAATATATTTGAAAATGAATTGCAAAACAACCATTTTTCGTTAAATAATAATGAACAACATTTACCAACTATTAGTGGCAGTGCAAAAAGGATAGAAACCCCATCAGATAAAAGCATAATAGAAAATTGCCTAGTTCAGTTCGTCTTAAGCCTTTACAACAACAATCATTTTAATAGAAAAGACGCATTAACTATACAGAAAGACGTTGAAAATTTGATTATATCCCCACTGTTAAAAATAATTTTTAACGTTGAAATGTGTGAGGGTGATAAAAGCAAAATAGAAAACATTGTCAGAGAATACAAAAATGTTTTGAATAATTTAAACACTGAGTACAAACTTCAAAAATTTTTGGAAAGTCGAGATCTATATAAAGAACCTCGAGAGTTTGATATTAATAGAGAAATTTCTCATGTTATGATAAACGGAGAGAGCAATTTGACAGAAAAAGTTGAAAAAGGTATTCTTATGGATTTGAAATTTCAATTTCGGAAAATTTTTGAAAAAACTGAAAATCAAGAAATCCTCAAAACATTTTTGGAAGAACAGAAACAGAGCCAGTCATCAAATATAAGTAATTTTATGAAAGGTAAATTATGGCAATCAAAAAAAGCACTTTATAAAAATAGGAATTTGGTTCCATATTTTTTATTCGCAGACGATTTTGAAGTTAATAATCCTCTGGGATCACATAGTGGAGTTCATAAAATAACGGGAGTGTATTTTTCGATTCCTATATTTGAAAATTATTTCAAGGTCAGTGACATTTATCTGGCTGGCTTGATTAAGGCTCAAGATATAAAAACCTATGGAAATGATCTGACAATTTACAACCTTGTACAAGAAATTATCTCCTTAGAAGTTGAAGGTATTGAACTGACCTTAAATAACCAGAAAACGAACATATCTTTAATAATGGGTATTATCTTAGGAGACAACTTGGGTCTTAACCAAATTCTTGAATTCAGTAAATCATTCTCTTCTAACCACTACTGTCGCTTTTGTATAGCACCAAGTGAATTAACCAAAGTTATGTGTAAAGAGAATTCAAAATTTATCAGAACCGAAGAAAATTATAATGAAAGTTTATCTGCCGATTTCTCTACCACAGGCATTTACAAAACGTCAATTTTAAACAAAATTCCTTCTTTTCATGTTGTACAAAATTTTTCAGTAGATCTTATGCATGATATATTTGAGGGCATTGCACACTATAATTTAACACATGTTATAGAACATTACATCAAAAACAAATTGTTTACATTAGACGAACTGAACCAATATAAGTCCACTTTTTCCTATGGAGATACTGAGAAAGGAAATGTTTTTAAAGACATTACTCCACTACATCTGAAAAGAAAAAAATTAAATGCTTCAGCAAGAGAAATGTGGACATTTGTTCACCATTTTCCTTTGATTATCGGCCACTTGATCTCAGTTAATGATAAAGTTTGGGAGTTCGTTCTGATTTTTATAAATATAATTGATATATTACTTCTGCCACATTGTAATAATTACATAATGCATGATCTTGAACATCTTATTGAAAAACACAATATGCTATATCAAAAGTTATTTGGCGATACTCTCAAACCAAAACATCACAACCTTATCCACTACCCACGGATCATACAGAACTCTGGGCTTCCAAAATATTATTGGTCTTTTTTGTTTGAAGCCAAACACCAGGAGTTAAAATCATATGGTAGAGTCACTTCAAGTCGCAAAAACATTTTACTTTCAATCGCAACAAAATTACAGTTCAAATTTCCTTATAAAAGTATTAAAGAAAGAGAAAATTTACTTCAGTATTCACATCATGATGAAATACATAATGCCATTGAGAACATAAACTGTTTGAATTCAAGTGTATTAAATGTAAATTCAAAACACTTCGAACAAATTGAATTTAATGGCACAGTTTACAAAAAAGGACATTACTTATCTATTACAAGTGAATTGAATGTAAAGTTTTTTTTAATAATGCGAATGATCATTAGCGAAAATAAAACTGTGTATATACTTTGTCAAGAAATACAAACAGTATTTAGCGATCATTATATGTCGTTTGAAAAAATAGAATGCACTGAGGATATTTGTTTAGTTAAATCCCTAAATGAATTTGATGGCCCACCCGTTAGCTGCCATAAAAAACTATGCGGTAAAGAATATATACGAAAAAAACATTTTTTTTCTTAGGTCACAACAGCATTACAAAATGAATGCACAAGACTTAAATATTTCCACAACTGAACATGAACAACCTAGTTCTTATCCAAACAACTCCATGACGGCTGTTCAAAATAAAAACATCGACACAAATCCTACTTCATTCTTTGTTCTTAATTCAGAAGATGAATTAACGTTGCTACGTGAAGATGAAGAAGAATTAAACATTACAATTATAAATTCCGAAAATATCCTTCCACGTCAATTTCAAACACAGGAAGAAGAAACCAACGATGACTTAGCTGATTTACTAAAAGCGTGGGATCTGTATGATAAACTTTATCTATTTTTAAAAGGTAAAATCTCTAACATTTTAGATATTTGTCTACAAAAATGTTTAATTAACAGGAAAACAAATAGATATTGAAGGTTTAAAGTGCATGAGGGAACGACACATTGATCAAATTTTTTATGAATATAATGACTTTAATACAAAAATGATCTTTGAAGCTAAATTACTTTTGTGGCAAAGTGAAAATGTAAGTAAAATATAATATAAATTTTATTATTAAAAACTAACAAAATGTTTTTAAAAATATTTATTGAAACTTTAATTATTATAACTTTACAATTTGATGGTCAGTTAAAGTAGTAACACAATATTTTGTTTTTGTAATTCTTATGTTAGTGTGTGATCGGATCTCCTCTATGGAACTTCGTAGTATGGTTATATGCGCTAAATGAACTACGAACTGATCAAGTTTTTTATTCACTGAAGTATTTTGTTTTAAGTCTTTATTTTCGCTAAGGATTTCTTCACTTTTTCTACTGAATTGCAGTTGCAATAGCTTAATAGTTTTAAGACCAAAGTTTGTATCGTATTCACTTTTTAACTATCGCGTTACGATTACTTTAGCCGTTATTTTAAAATAATATTAGATACTCTCTTTCGAGTTATCTCGAGTATAATTTCACTTTGTAGAAACGGAATTATGGTTCTTAAAGGATACGAAAAATATATTTGTATCCTACCGACTGCGCAAATTTTGTTATTTAAAGCTAAAAAAATGTTTTTAAAAAATATTCATTGAAACTTTATTTACATTAACTTTACAGTTTGATGGCCAATTAAAGTCCAACACAATATTTTGTTTTACTGGTTAAATACATTGTTGTCATCTTAGAAATATATTCATGCACTTCGATTTGTGGTCACAGCTGCATCTGGCTGGCCCTTATAAGAATTCAAAGCCATTGGCCCTGAGTAATAGATCCGAATCTAGCCTAAGTTCGATTTTAACCAAACATTCGTAGAAATAAAACAAATTTCAAGTATAAATACTTAAAAGCGGCTTTCCTGTAACTAAGTTAAATTTAAAATGATAGAATCACAATAGAACTTTACGAATCTGGTTAATAGAAATCTGTTTGTGTATCAGTTCACAATAACGAAATTATGAAAATGAGTCACAATTATTGGTATAAATAAGAGTTTTGTAAATTTGATCTGTTACTACGAAATTTTAAAAGCAACTTTTCTACATCTAACAAAAAGTGACTTTAAAACCGATTCTATGGATGTCTATTACTAAGGGCCATTGTGTTATTCATGTCCATTTTATCTTTTTCTGTTGAACGTAATATGTATGTTCGATTTCCGGGGTTGGGTTTTGTCTTTCTGGAGCATATGTAACTTATATGTTAATAGTTTTAATTTTTGTAACTTATTTTTAAGTTAAATATAAAACAGAAAAAAAAAAAAAACAATTTAATTACATTTTTTTAAATTATCATTTTTATTTTCCTTTTTAATACAAACAGGGAATTTTTAATACAAAACCTTACAAAAAATCAACTCAACAAGTATCAGTGGAAACGTGGCTTAACAGCATGAGTAGCCCATCTCACAGTAACTCCTCAGATTTTGACGTAAGTTCAAACATAAGTCATATCTAAAAATATCATTTATATAACTACGAACCTAGCGCACAATCGGTAAAAACAATTTTTAGGTAATATTTATGTACATAACAATGCATTTTCGAGAAGGGTTTTAAAAATCGGTTTATTTATTGGCAAGGACATTTTTCTTGTTTTTTTTTTTGTTGATTAATAATAAATATTTTTGAAATTTCACAATTTCAAAATTTTGAAATCAAAAAAAATATTACAACCTCTTAAATGGATCATTGCCACTATCATTAAATTAAATCTTTAGAAGATTCAAAAACTTAAAAAGAATGCTTTCACCATCCAAATTGAAAATGCATGTCAGATAGAACCCGTTAACAGGTTAAGTTAAATCAAGCACTTAGGATATAATTTGTTTTGCTTTTGCAGTGTTTTGTTTTTATGAAATGAATATTAATTGTTTATGAAGTTGGATAATATTTTTTAGTTAGGAAAAATTTTGTCATTTAGTCAATTATTTAATTTTAGGTAACAGTTCTGGAAGTATTAATGAAAACGGATCAAGGAAGAGGACTTTTAGAATCATATAACAATAAAAATGTCTTAAGTCCACAGGATAGAACAGATCTTGTTCATAAAACTGTCCAGTACTTTATAGAGAATAGAAAGAAAATAACGGTCAAGCGGTGCGAAATTTTGGCGGAGGAAATCGTTAAAATTTTTCCAACAGAAAGTTTGGTAAGGTTGATACTGCCGTTACCAATAAAGCATTTTCTAATAGATTTTTGTATCATAATTACAACAGAGTACGTACTTTGTCCCAGGTAAAAACAAAATTCCTCCAAAAGGTAAACTCTACGACCGCTATAGGGGCCAACGAAGATCTCTGTCGAAGTTGTATAAGAGTGATGATCCAACATCAATAAAGAAATCAAAGCTAACAGATGTTTTAACAGATGTTTGCATTGAAGGTTTGATCAAAGTTTGAATAAATTAGATTAAATCTCAATTATATAAGCATTTTTTACGGCTATGAAGTTAATTCGTTGGCTTAAAAATTGACTCAACGAATAACTATAACGTTATATTAATGAAATAAGCTCAATGGCTTAACAGATATATCAGTGGTGAACAAATTTGCGTTGGCATATAAACTAGTTTTACTGCTTCAACAAAAATAACCGTTCCATTGTGATATTAATTTTCTATATCAAAAAATAAAATGAAATAAATCCATTTTTTCTATTTTAGTACCAAGAAAACAAAAATATTAACTCATATACCTTTTTGGTTTTACATATTTTTCATAGAATCATTAGACGAAGAAAAGTTAAAGAGTATCTGCGATGAATTAAAGCAAAACAGAAACTGGGATACTGTAATAAAACACTGGACTGATACTATAGCATTCAGAAGAAATATGATCGACTCAAGCAGTGATACTGACATCCAGACAATCCTTCTTCAATGGCCTCTATTTAAATATTCTCGTGCCCCAGTATTGGTAAAGTGTTATTTATAGTATTTTTGTAGTTGTCAATTTATATTAGCCATTGATTTGTATTAAAAACCTAAGATCATATCTTAGAAAAAATAAAATAAAATCAAATAAAAAACTATTTTATTTCAATCGTATGTAAAATATTTTTTTCTATCTTTCAACAGATAAACATTGATTACAACTTTCTTAAACCCACTAATGGATTTGATTTTACAAAATGGGAAAATTTTCGGACGATTGCGGTGGAAATTTTTAAAGAAAGAATAAAATGCAGTACCCTAAAGACATACCTTGCACAAGTAATAGATAAAATTCAAGACCTTGACATAGGTACGAAAATTTATTTTAAAATAATTTGTATTCTAAAAAGATTTTTAAATTGTATAATAGACAATTTGAATATTGCGTATTTAAACCTATTACACGGAGTATTGCCACCGTCATCAAAAAAATATTGTGGAAAAGTCAAAAAATTCACAATTGAAGATTCTAAGAATGCCTTCACCATCGAAATTAACAATGCAAGTCAGATAGAACCCATTCTGAAAAAGAAAAGGGAAGAGTGTATAAAGTTGAAAATCAAGCTTCAGCCTCTTATAATTGTTGTGGGCGAACTCTTTAAATATAATCAGTTTTACGTATCCTTGGACAATGTAAAATTTAAATTAGACTCATATATAGATTGTATTGATTTTTATTTAAAACTCACGTATGTGTTAAATATACAATACCCCCCACAATGTTTATGTGTGTGGGTATTTATTCAAAATTTTTTCTTTAACATTCAAGACGGTCCAAAAATCCCTGCAGTACAAACTTTCTTAAATGATTTGAATTTTTTAATAACTTAGATACACGTTGGTAGTATCAATTTTTAAAAATTACCCTTTGCGGATTGTTCCTTTTAAGAAATTTAAAAATATATCTATTTTTTGAAATTTCGAAAATTCGATTTTTTTGAAAATTCAATATTTAGTCCAGCGGATAATAAATCTTTAATTCATATTTCAAATTATATTCTTTTAAAAGTTATGTGCTTATGTCTTAGGGTAAGACAATACAATACGCCTCACTTATTTAGAATCTTCAATAAAACAAAAATAAGAGTTCTTGTATTAAATAAAAAATAACAGTCTTTTTTCACTCGGAGTCGTATGTTTTTTAACAGTCTTTAAAATTATATTTACTTCAGGCTTTGATAGTTTTAACCATAGAAACCTAATTCCGCAATTTTCGAAAAGTTGACCACTTGGTTTCAAATATTGACCAGGGTGGTCCAAACGCCGAAATGTGGTTTTAGGTACCTTGAAATCTATTGACACTTAGAACCCAATTTGTTGTTCCTTATACATACATATGTAAAGATTGCTTTGATCATATCATATTTGTCTTCTGTCGGCCACGTTTATTGTTAGTTTTTGGGTTTTTATAACTCAAAACAAAATATTAAACCTCACTTTAATCCTTAAAATCATGCATCGAATATGGCCTACTGGTCCATATTATCAACACATGGGATGGGCCATTTTATCGACACTTTTTTCACTTTTTTTTTAAATTTTTAAAATACTTACATAATTAACTTAAATCAAAATTTTGATTTCATTATAATAAAATACAATTTAACACCACATATATTATGGATAGTATGTTATACTCCCAACTTGCTTCATTCACCCCCTTAGTATTATTTTTAACTTTATATATTGCTTCTTTCATGTCCTTTTCGGATTATGATGGCCGCAGTGGCGTCCTTAATGTAATTTCTTCACATTTCTATACAAAATTAAGAAATAAAAAGTTTATATGAGTGTTATATTTTAATACTTTACTGGGGGCCTATTACACTCACTGTATTGGGGCGTTTTGTAAATTTCTTTTTTCTTGCTCCAAACAAAGAGCATTTGACCGACCAAGCGACTTATTGGGCTTGTCTTTTATGTTAGGTATGTTATACTCCCTACTTTCTTCATTCACCCCTTTAGTTTTATTTTTACCTTCCTCTATTGTTTCTTTCATGTCCTTTTCGGATTATGATGCCCGCAGTGGCGTGCTAAATTTAATTTCTTCACATTTCTATACAAAATTAAGAAATAAAAAATACTTTACTGGGGCGTATTACACTCACTGTATTGGGTTGTTTTTGTAAAACCGGGGTGTTTTGTATAGTTTTACCCTATGGGTACTGAGTTGTTCAAAAAGGTGCACAGTTTTTTTTTTTTAATTCAATTTTTCACAAACTAATGGATTTGATTTTACAAAATGGGAAAATTTTCGGACGATTGCGATGGAATTTTTTAAAGAAAGAATAAAATGCAGTATCGAATATGGCCTACTGGTCCATATTATCAACACATGGGATGGGCCATTTTATCGACACTTTTTTTCACTTTTTTTTTAATTTTTAAAATACTTACATAATTAACTTAAATCAAAATTTTGATTTCATTATAATAAAATACAATTTAACACCACATATATTATGGATAGTATGTTATACTCCCAACTTGCTTCATTCACCCCCTTAGTATTATTTTTAACTTTATATATTGCTTCTTTCATGTCCTTTTCGGATTATGATGGCCGAAGTGGGCGTCCTTAATGTAATTTCTTCACATTTCTATACAAAATTAAGAAATAAAAAGTTTATATAAGTGTTATATTTTAATACTTTACTGGGGCCTATTACACTCACTGTATTGGGGCGTTTTGTAAATTTCTTTTTTTCTTGCTCCAAACAAAGAGCATTTGACCGACCAAGCGACTTATTGGGCTTGTCTTTTATGTTAGGTATGTTATACTCCCTACTTTCTTCATTCACCCCTTTAGTTTTATTTTTACCTTCCTCTATTGTTTCTTTCATGTCCTTTTCGGATTATGATGCCCGCAGTGGCGTGCTAAATTTAATTTCTTCACATTTCTATACAAAATT
Source organism: Chrysotoxum bicinctum (assembly GCA_911387755.1). NCBI lineage: Eukaryota > Metazoa > Arthropoda > Insecta > Diptera > Syrphidae > Chrysotoxum > Chrysotoxum bicinctum. The sequence goes on from CAJVQW010000072.1 coordinate 22,603, forward strand.
AAGAAATAAAAAATACTTTACTGGGGCGTATTACACTCACTGTATTGGGTTGTTTTGTAAACCGGGGCGTTTTGTATAGTTTTACCCTATGGGTACTGAGTTGTTCAAAAAAGGTGCACAGTTTTTTTTTTTTAATTCAATTTTTCACAAATGAGTATTCAAATTCTTTGAACTTGCCAAAAAAAAT